>SNQJ01S0060461.1:0-26786 GCA_010110895.2 Picea sitchensis
GTAATGAACCCACAATTGGAAGTGGTTGAGAAAAACTAGGACCATCTAATTGAAATTTCCATAAGTTCCCCTAGGTATCTCAATGTACCACTTTGCGTCAACCCCCATAAGGTTATGTTGAAATAGTCTCAAATGAATAGAATTTTCATTAAGGGAGTTATACTAGCACCATAGGTTAAAGTTTGTCACTTGATCACCTGGGTCCTCACCGGTCTTGCCCTCAAAATTTGGAATGTCAGAGGGAAACTTGGTAGGGATGGGGGGCCATGATGGATTGTGATGCACTGGTTCATTCATTATTTTTGACAAGTCTGGAAGATTTAACGTGGCCAGAAAAGCAAGTCAGGGTTGTGGCATATGAGCCCATGCTTGTGGTACAGGAGCAGACCCAGGGTTCAGCTCCAAGAGTGCACCAACAATCCCTAGCTACTGGCCCTTTCGGCAGCACCTATGAAGCAGATGCAGTCTCACCCGAAGCAACTATGAGGGGGTTGCAGGACAGAGATGTCTACAACTAAGGGAATATCAATTGGTTCTTATTACAACAACAACATAACCTGCATCTACCATTAAAACATGGATGGTTTTAGGGGCTAAATTTCGTTCATGGGCTAATTTTCCATGGTTTTTCCAAAAAATGAGATTCACTATTTTAAAAATTATTCGCCCAAATTCTATAGGATAAAATTATTTTACCTTAAAAATCGCTAAAATTTTATAAAAACTCTATAAAATCCTTAATATTTTGAATATTTTTACAAAAATATCGCTAAACATTTATAGTTGGCATATGAAGGATTAGTAAGATTCACCAAGGTTTCTACATTTTAAAATGAATTTCCATCCTTAAAATCATCTCTGCATTAAACTAGCTAGATCTATCCCTCACATCTATAGATCTGATCTAATACAGTAATGCAGATAATAATATAACAACATCAGAGCTCAAAGTATCAATCACACACACAAAAATAGAGGTACATGGTTCACCCTCTCTCTAGGGCTATGTCCAAAAAACTGTGCTTATGATATATTAAGGTAAAGCTTATAGTCTTGATCTGTGCTCTTGGCCAGCATATCCTTTCTTCTTCCTCTCTCCTCCTATGCACCCAACTATAGGACTTGATCTTCACACCCAGCTGAAGATCTTACAATACCAGAAGGCTCTCTATCTCAACACTTCTCTCACCCTCAAAACAATATTCTCTTGATGAACAATACTCGACTATAAGGCTCAACCATAGTACCGACCTGACCTAGGTCCTCTCAACCTCTATTTATACATTATAATCCCTCACTGACAACCTTAGGTTGAAACCTAGGTGTCAAAACCCTAATTATCAAAACCCTAGGTGTCTACAACCCTAGGTCAACTTGACTCATTATTTTCAAGCTTCACCAGCCTATCTTTCCTTCTCTATCTCACGGTACTCCAAGACATCTAATGCTAGCTTTTTCCACTTCCTGAGTCATCCTCAGTCCATCCTTCTTGTTGATTTGTCATCATCGATCTCCTCATCCAACGACCTGCTTTTCCACACTTTTCTCCATCTTCTATGTTCTTTTTCTCACTTCGACCCAGTGACAACCATTGTGTCTCCCGCAAATCTCGCTTTTTACCTTTTCTTCCTCGTTCTTTGCTTCCTTCCATAACCCATGGCCAAAAATGCTCCTAGGAAATATTGGGTTTGAGAGATCATGGGACAACCAAGGTTTTGGTATACACCATGTCCATGTTTGGTAAGATAGTATCCTCCTCCCAAATGACTCATAAAAGGTTTTAAGGGTGAAATCCTCAATAAAGACACTTGCAAGGAGAAAGATACATGATAAGGGTTATTCATGTGAGGATATATGTTTCCCCCAATTGAAGAAACTCTATGCTTGGGGTTTCCCATACCATAAAATTGACTCTCCCCTGATGAAACTCCAGAGGTTAGAGGAAGGTTCGCCATAATAAAATAATTCATAGGAATCGACGTTGTGGAAGAAGGAATGATAGACAGAATATAAGAAGTAGAAGGACCTCCCATTTGAGCACTCCATCCTAAAATATTGAAGCTAGGATTAGTTCTAGAGGAAGGAGGATTCCAACCTCCTACTGTGGGAGTTGGTTGAGGGATATAACCCCCACCAAATGAAAAAGGAGTATAAGGGAGCATTGTGCCCCCAAACCCAAAGCTAGGATTTACATTAGATGTCTAAAAGAAGGATGAAAAGTGTGAAATCATGTCTATAATACCAAAATATAAAGGATTAGAGGCCCAAGACATTGACTAAGTACCATGATTCAGTGAACTTCCTGGGAACACAAAAGGATTTGTTCTCATAGGTTGAGAAGAGACCACAGGTTGGGAAGTATTAAGTGAGGGATTCTCTGGAATCCAAACCATCGATGATGCAGGAGTCGAGGGGACTCCACTAACTATAGTGGAAGATGGAGTTGAAGGGATTCCTGATACATTCATATATAACTCAGTACTCATGGTAGGATTATCGTGATCCTGAGAGGTGGATATATATGTACCGTGGTTATTAACTCTATGCCTTTTAGGAGGTGTCTTCGATAAAGGATCTAATTGTGGTGGTAGATTCAAAATATGAAGAGATCGGTGGCAAGGCTAGTCTTTCTCCATGATGATTTAGAACTTGTAATGAAATACAAAATCCTAAGGCCAATTATTAATCAAAGAGCACACTCCGAAATAAAATTAAAGGCCAATGCACACAAACATGATATGACAGTTAAAGGGACCTCCCAAACTAAAGAAGGTATGCCTCTCCCAATAGGGGATGAGACTCCAAAACAATAGAGTGGAGGTAATAGAATCAATTATAAGGAAATCATAGGCTTCACAACACAGTTGGTCAAATTCCTCCGAAGAGAAAATCCTCCATAAATTTTGTGTGTTGTACAATCCCTATCTGACTCAAGGTACCTACAGAATAACCCTTACAAGAAAACTTGTTGGATACATAATTCAAGAAACTAAAGTCACCATGATATAACCAATGCTCAGGATAACATTTGCAGATCTAGTCCACCATATGGGTGTTGGGCTCTAAAGATGTCCTAAAAAAATCCTTAGTTTAATATTAATTTATCAACCCGAGGATTCATCTTTTCTTTCAAGAATATCAAAAAAGTCTATGCAGATATTTGTAGAGGTTGAAATCGTGTAGCTAAAGAAAATACGAGTTTATCAATAATCAAGTTCCTCACACATTCATTAAGACTTTGAAATTAAGATCTTACTCAACAAAATTATAATCTAATTTATAACATGCTGTGAATTTAATGCATTAACCAAATTGTTGAATTCATCTAGCTAAGAAACAATAATTTAATCTGTGAAAACACTTGATGAATCAATCTATTTCATATGACTACGAAAAAAATAATTCAATCTATGAAAATACTTAATGAATCAATCTATCAATGACTATTTAACCTACTAGAAAAAAAACAAAGAATTATTATAAAATTAAGAAAGAAAAAAAAATGCGGATTTAAGCGAAAGGAACAACAATTGTGAATTCAAGCAAAAGGAACATCTAATGTAAATTTAATAAAGGAACAGTGTATGTGAAAATGAGAGGAACTGTCAAACAAATAAACTAACAGAAATGGGAAATGGAACAACAATCAATAACCTAATGAAATATCTATCCTCGTTTAAATAACATAACGAATTTATAAAAGCATCAACACAGTCACGCATTTATCTTAATTGTTGCAAAGAGATTTAAATCACAGGAGTGAAATCAAATTGATACGATTAAAAATTGAGCCAGTAACTCCTTTTCACTGGGCCCATGATCTTCAAAAGTACTGTTGTTAGAAACTCAATATGCAAAAATGGTAATAACGCTCAAGGATTTTATTAGCTTCATAACTGGTCAAATATTTACAATAGACTTCTTATATAGAGCAATTCAGAGATTTGAATGCTTGGATAATTTTTTTCGATGTTTCTCTAGGTTTCATTTCCCTCTATATATTACAATGATATGGGTGAATTAAGCTATCCTGAGGATCAATAGATCCTCAGGATTGCTTTTACTATTTATAAAGATTACAACATAGAGAGTCAATCTACCTCAAAACTGTTTTGCTCCTGATTTCCTTAACCTCCAACAGTATACGCATATTCATAATATTCTTAGCTATCTTGAGTTTAACCAAATTTTCCATTTCTGCAATAAAATCAAACAATTCAAATTGAAATTAAGAAATTATCTAATATTACTCAATAATATTTCTAGAAGACTTTTTAATCATTTTATTTCCTAATTATCTCTAATTAATGGAAAAGTCAATCAAGATTATATCATAAACCATGGTGATAAGGAGGATATTTGTACCTTTGTCTCAACTCAACATACCCCCCATATTACCTTCTTGCATGTCCTCATGCAAGAAAATATGTTACATGTAAAGAAGTGATGCAGAAGGGAGGAGAGATTTGTTCTCCAGGTCTTCTGAACCCATTCTTACTTTTGAGATCTTCAAAAGAAACTTCTTCCTCCTTACGAATTTCATAATTACTCTTATAACCCTTTGGAGGATACCAAATAATAGGAGGACTATATCTACACCCAATTTAGGTAGGACCTTCATCCAGGTTCATCCTGGCATACCTCTCCAACCTGAACGTAGCTTCATGAAAGTTTTTGAAACCAAAGGCTTCCCTATTCTTGAATGCATTTGGGGAGGCATCCCATATTATTTTGGAAGAAACAATAGCTTCGTCTTTAAGCTCCCTAAAATATGGTAGTCCTGAACATACAACCTGCCGATGGATAGGAGCTAAAGATTCTATAACCTTATCCATTTTCATGAATGTTTTGTGATGCATAATGGCTACAAAGGATTTAGGAGGCTCCCCTCTGATCCAGAGGTCCAACCCAGTATATATTTTCATGAAAAACTTATGTGCTTTATCCCACCTAGTTTGGTTCTTTGTAAAAGACAAAAATGCTTGAAACTGTATGTCCCCAATGAAAAGATTAGGGTTATCTTTTCTATTTTCTCCCAAGATGAAGTTGTGAAGGTATAACTCCCACATAAAGTATTGCATTCCTTCTTCTTGATCTCTAAAGAATGAAAAAAACTCAGAAACAATGGTGAACGCAAACGGTTTTCCTTCTCTAATAGCTTTTATCCTTAGCAACAAATAATGTTCTAATAAAAATAAGGTGTAATTAGTGGAGGAGCCCTGCAATATACTATATCAAAATAAACAGAGAAACTTTCTTTGATTTGCTCGAAAGATTTATCTAACTTTCCCTGTAGTTTCTTCACCTTTCCTTGAGCTCTGTTGAGCTCAGAAAATGTCTCATTCTCTGTTGCTGACATGGATTTAAGTTGTGTGAAAACTTTTTGATTCTCTTCCATTGTTATCATTTCACTCCTGCATTGAGTCAGGGTCTGTTGGGTTTGCACCAGCTCTACCTCTAACCTGTTAATGACAACACTCTGTTCAGGAGACTGAAATGATTCCTCAGTATGAAAAGTTGTCTCTTTTGTTGTTGGTGCATCTGTTTGGGTATTTGTATGAATTGTCTCCAAAGGAGCAGAAAAATATGTAGGAATTACTCCCTCATTTTGGACAGTTGTTTCTTCTACTATTGGAATCTCTGTTTGGGTCTCTATATCTACTATTTCCAATGGAGCAAACAATTATGTCTGTGTTACAATAGAACTTGTATGGACTATCCTCCTAGAAAGTGGGTTCCTTCCCTGTGTTCTAGGCCTTTTGGATTTTTTCATTTCATAGGCCTTATCAACTTGATCCAATTGTTTCCTTAATTATTTAATTATTTATTTGAGTCTACCAACTTTTTGCTTTAGTACTTTAGTTTTTTTAACCCTTTTCCTAAACAACTTGTTTTCCTATTTCAATTTTCTGATTTTATTGTGTCCTTTGCCTGTTGTTTTTTGTTTATGGGGAATGTGAAGGTTTTCCTCACCTTGATCAACTAATGATTGTTCCCCTGTTTCTTCTGTGTGCTCTTTCTGTTCTATAGGGTTGTTTACCTCAATGTGAGGTCTTTTCTATGTTGTATCTTCAGGGAATGGCATCTCTATTTCAAGGAGGTTCAAGGTAGGGTTTGGAGAAGAATTCGATGCTTGGTGTTCTTCAGACCTTCATGTGTCTTAGGTAACTGATGTCCCTAAATTCCCCATTACTTGAGCCATTTCTACCTCATAAATTTTGAAAAACTGTTCTGTAAGGTTTTCAAGTGATGGTTGTTCTGTCTTTGTATTTTCTTGAGTGTCTTGTGAGGGTTGTTCTGTCTGCATAGCTTCCTGAATGTTCTTAGGTTGATTTATCTTTTTCCCCCTTATTCTTTTCACAGTAGAGGTTTCAGGGACAACAATTTTTCTTTTTCTCCTCTTCCTTGATGTTCCTGCCTATTTGGTCTGGGTTTCTGCCAGCTAGATGGGGTCTACTTCAATTTTAGGCTGGGGTAGTGGAGTTTCAATTTGGGCACTACTTCCTTCTTTCTGAGTTGTCTCAATTTCGTGTGAGGGCATTTCTTGGTGGATTTAGGGTTGTTTGATTTGTAGGGGCCTATCGGCCTCGATTAAATATCCCTAGGTTATTTGAGTTTGGCTTAGGTCCTTGTTTACTATTAACTTTACTAGTCCATGGTGACTAATTATGGTGGCAGGGTCTTTAGCCTTCTGATTTCTTGCAGCAACTTCTTGTAACATGGCATTTAGAAAAAATGGAAAATTTATTACTAACATTTGTTTTAGTGTTGCTAACAATTTGAGGTGGCGCAACCTCACTACATTGTACCTCCCATCACATGTGATATACCTTTGTATTACTCCTTCCAACTCCCTCCATGGCTCGCTAAGAGTGCTAGGGTTGAGTCCCTTCCCTTTTTTATCGAGTTCTTCTCCAGGTTCTACGAAAGATTCCACGACCTCCTTAAGCATTGTATACTTCCAAGTCCATGGTATGCCTTCATTGTGGAGGCCTGTAACCTCTGCTATAATTTCTTCAGTGATGAAATTTTTATGTCTCGGATCACAGAGACTCCTCTCTACAAGTTATGGAAAAATGCTAGCATGATATTTGTGTCATATCCCTACAATATGGTGAAATATTATGTCCACCCTAGATGATGTAAAAGTTCCCTTGCCTATTCGGTTACCTGCAGAAATGTGGGCTCTCGTCATACAATTCAGACTCCCATATCTTATGTGAACAAACGAGGACAGCTATCATTCCTAGCTGCAGCATAGTTTGACCAGCTTTTGAGAAAATATTACCATAAATAGTGAATATCATAGAACAACAGATGTATATAAAAATGTGAGTTTTCCCATTTATTACAATCATTATGATCTATCGATAAATGTGAATAATATTTTCCCCCTCATAAATGGAAAGGTCAACCTCGAATGTTGACATGTGCAAGTGTAATGATGGTAGGTAGTTCAAGTGAGGGGTTATTAATACACCGTCATCATCGCTGGAAGAATAAGCAATAATAATTTTCAAAATAACTTTAACGGTAATTATGAACAATAATTACAATTATAATTACCAGAAATAGTGAATATCATAGAACAACAGATGTATATAAAAATGTGAGTTTTCCCATTTATTACAATCATTATGATCTATCGATAAATGTGAATAATATCTTCCCCCTCATAAATGGAAAGGTCGACCTCAACTGTCGACATGTGCAAGTGTAATGATGGCAGGTAGTTCAAGTGAGGGGTGATTACTACGTTGTTGTCATCGCTGGAAGAACAATCATTAATAATTTTCAAAATAAATTTAACGGTAATCATGAACAATAATCACTCTTGTGTGGTAAATTCAAATTTACATACCTATGTTCAAAAAAAAAAATGTTTAAGGAAAAAGATCCCGAATAATTTAAATTTGTTCACATGTTTAAAAATATTCCACATGTCATAACCTTGTTACTTTCCCTTGTTATTGGATATAACTGGAATGATATCCTCTTTGTTAGGAAAGAAAGTCTAGGAACACATAAAAAACTTGGCGTATTTAAGGTAAACTTCCATACCATAGGCAGAGCCACTGCTTCCAACAGGCATCCATAGCCTGGTTTCCTTTTAACCCATAGATGGGCCCATATTGTCAATAAATATTTTGAATCATCTTTTCCCCAAAATACCACTATCCTGGTGTTACGAGGGAAAAACTCTCTATGGCCAAGGGTAAACCATAGTAGACAGGTATGACTGCAAAAATCAACTCAATTCCATCATATGTTATATAAACTAATGTGCAAGACAAGATAGAGGCATACCTCGATCCAACGTTCAATGATGTTCCACCATTGAGCACTTTGACCCAAAGTTTTATACCTACAAGAAGTTATTAACAAAAAAGTAGAGCAAGTATATAGTGATAATATGAAAGGGTTATCACATTAGAAAACATAATCCATTAATAAACATTACAAACATGCCCATGGATAATAATCAAATATTTTCCCAATATGAATAGGATGGGAAAGGAGTATTTCTATTAATAATTGATCACCAGAAGTGACAACATTATAGAATTTTGTGTCGGCATGGTTTGAAACCAAAAAACCAAGTTCCTTCCAACTGGGCCTCCACCACTTCACTCCTCCACCAAAGGAAAACTTGAATGAGAGAGACAATGAGGTTCTCTAAACAATAAGGAAATATTTTGGGGGTTGAACACTGTGTTCAAACTTGAGGAACAAAGGGATGCAGAATCGATATGAAGTAATTTCTCCAGAGTGACTTTTCTCTCGAAGTTGAATGCTTTCTCCTTTTTTCCATAGCTCAAAATTGTGCTCTTATAGCCTTCAAAATGCAACTGAAGGGACGAATCAGAACGTTTCTAGAATATGGAAGGCCAAGGATTAGAGATCTCTTGTTGTGACATGGAAACCTAACACTATTTTTGTATTTTTTTGCACAAATCCCTATGTATGTGGGTTGTAGTGGAGCAGCTTGCATATACGCTTGTTGCATAGCTTATAGGGTGTGTATATGTGAAAAAATGTTAATTTTTATCTTTGGATTCATTAAAAAGGGATGATAAGCCTGCATAGGGGAATGGAAAAAGGCCCTCTATGCAAGATAGCAATGGTGAGGCAAATCATGCTATAACAAATCTCCCCTAATGTGTGAGATCATAGGAGTATCTGCGATGGCCAAAATACATTATAAATAACCCAGGAGTGGAGTGGTAGAGAACCATTTGGAAGAAATTGATTTCTCATTACATTATGTACTGACTTTTCATACATGGCTACCAAGAATACAATGTAGATCCATGTGGAAAATATACCAACCAAGTGCTCATGGCCATGAATAGGCAAATACAAATGTGGTTATCTGCAAAAAGTTGTCATAGTCACGAACAAGGCCCAGTGAAACCAGTCTCAAAACCAATCTAAAGATATATGTATACCAAGGAGCACAATCTAATCTCCCATGATCACTAAAGTCGAACATGTGCTAGTCCAATGAAAGGGAAGCAACAACTCAGGAAAGTTGTGTCCACATAGTGATGTCTTCAAGTCTTCTACACTATCCGCCAAGGTGAAAGTCTACATCATGTGAATAAAGGAGTTGAGGTCAAACATAATGAGACATCATTTGATTACTGGTGATTTAGGTATACCATTAACAAACACGAGATAGCCTACCAATGATGAAAGTAGGTATCAAGTCACTGAGTACATTCCCGCAAGTGTGAATAAAGGAGATGGTGTTGAACACTTGAGAAATCCATTGATTAGGATACATTGATGTATTCCCATCTATCAATGGTAAGAGAGCCTACCACTGATGACTGTAAGCCTCAAGGTAATCATAAAACTCTAGGTCCCATATCCAGAATAAATGAGTTGAAGTCGATGGAAAGAGACCTACTGAAAGGAGAGAATTAAGGAATCTCTCATCAGTCAGCATGAGGAACAAAGCACGAGCTTCATTATTTGGTGGAGATTGGATGAAGAATATGTTCACGAACCAACGATCATGTGTTTCTTTTGTGCATACCAAATGAAAGCGGTATACAAGAAAGACCCTCTAAATAACATCCAATGATGAAAACAGATGACAAAGGTGAGGAAACCACCAATAAGGCTAATGGCATTCGAGACACTACACGAATCCCAAAGTGTGAATAGATGTCTTGTCGTCAAACACAAGGGAAACCAGCCAGTCAATGATCAATGATGAAATGTTAATTTTTGGGTTCAATGTGACCTACCATTGATGAAAGTAGGGCCAGGGTGCATGATAAGACCATAGTATCATGTGATTCTGAGACAAACTGAGCATATGGCCTACATGCAAAGTCAATATTTATGAGGAGTGGCCGACGCAGGTTGATAGACTTCCTTTGAACCAGAGCATGAGACATATGATGGACTCCAGTAGCATAGAATCAATGATGTGACAATTAGATGCAGGAGGCATCAATAACATTCTCTATAGGGACAGGAAGATTAACCAATCGGTAGAGAAAACTCTGTAATGGGATCATCTTCCTAAGTCCATGCTAAACCCAAAATTACAATGACATAAGGACTCAATAATTTTGTGCTCTATTCAAAGGTGACATGACTGCTGCCAACTATAATATAGTATTCCCTTCCCACCTGTCTTTTTTTGTTTTTTCATAACAAATAAATGTTATGATATAGAGGAGGAAACGAGTGTCAGAAGTAAGCAAAACTAGTTCCATTAGTGGAACATACTTATGCTTAATGCAAGGAAATGCATGCGGGAGATGGACACTCAGGGTGATGTTACCTCCAGGGTATAGGGTGTCAAATTGAGAAGGATATAAGCAAGGCTCTGCTTGGTTGAGGATGAAAAACTGCTTAGGCAACGATTTATAATGCAAAGAGAGAACCGGCTAAAGGCTCAATACTGCAAGAAAGGGCATGAGATGCAATCACAACTTAATGCCAAAAAATATCCTTTTTTATGCCTTGTAGTCTACTTGGTGTGAAAAAGGGGTAAACTTGTGCCAAATAGATGTCTTTTCAAATCCAATTTACGAGTGTGAAAAAGACAAGTTCACTCGACGATCTTTTCTATTTCTGATAACGAGTCGAAAAAGAGCTTAACTAAGACTCATGAACTTTCAAATCTAGTTTAATGAGTGTGAAAGGTACAAATCACTCGTTAATCTTTTCAATTTTTATACAAGTCAAAAAAGAGCCTAACTAAGACTCGTTTTGTGGGAGTCCATGAGGAATAAGGATGCATGTGCATGAATGAGAAATGAGGCTCATCATAAGGTCATGTATTGAATTATATTGGACTCCCGGTCCTAAAGGAAAAAACTCGGCATAGGCACCAAATGACAAAGGGGATCTAACGTAGGGCACCCATGTTTGGTAAGTCTCTACCATTTATTAACGACACTATTTATAATAGACGAAAGGTTTTGTATCGCAACAAATGGGTTCGTACCTAAGGCGTAAAAAGAAGTATATGAAAGATGATGCAGAAATGCATGATGGAGTGGATACTTATCTTAGGTTGTGAAAATACCTGCCTGAGGTGACAAACAACCAATTATGACGTTGAAATCCATAAGAAAACTGAATCAAAACTGCAAAATCCAGCTCAAAACAACTCTTGAATTAGTCCATTAGGTTAAAAAATAGCATAAAACTACGTAAAGTGGGTAAAAATAGCTTATAAATAATAACAAAATAAAAAATTACTATATCATTTTGATTTTTACCCAAATAGTGCAATTTGGACCAAAAATACCTCCAATATTCAAACGATGATTGTAGGAGCATCAGGCAATGAAATTACGAACCATCTGTATCATGTAACTCTTCATCTCTTCTTCTTCAAATTTAGTGGATTACAATTTTGAATTAGGTTTCCATTTTTTAGTTTTTAAGGGCATAAATTAGGATTTTCGATATACGCAGGTTTCCTTTGTGAAGGTCATGTGTACGACTATGTATATGCCCCTGTGTGAACTACAGGGTGCATATACAAATCCCTATATACAACTATGGGCAAAGAAAACCATGTGTAGGTATGCAAATAGACAAAAGAGGGATTCTAACTCAAAAAAGTGATTTGTTTTTGCAGGATGGTCTTGGAATGGGGAGAGCGAGAGCATGAGGAGGTGGATGCAGTTGTTGAATGAGATTCGGTGGCTCAAGTGACTTTAAAAGGATGTGTCTTGTACAAATTTTGGGCTCTCAAGGGAATGAGGGCCCAAGTGAGGTTATTGGAGATGTTGGTGGGTTACTGGGACCCTGATAGTGAGAGATTTATCCTCAATGGACAACCACTAAGGATAGAATTAGAGGACATCTACTTTTTGACTAGTCTATCACACCGAGGGGAGGTTGTGAACCTCAACTCATGCGTAGCAGAGAGTGGAATGAAAATTGAAGAGTATATATATGCCCATTGTGTAGCAGGGACTCCCAAGGTGGGAAGCCAAGTCCCCATCCAGGAAATAAGTAATCTCAGTTTGAAGATCATAGTGCTTGTGCTTACTAGGATCATAGGTTTAGCCTCATTGCATCAAGCCTCGAGACCGCTTATGTTTTTTGCAGTAGAGTGTGTTAGACCCATTGTCTATGACTGATGTACCTCACTATTGACCAACATGAAAGGTTAGTTGACAGAGTGCAAACAAGGGAGTAAGAGAAACTTTGGGTTTGCCTCTATTTTTTATAGCTTATTTTTCAAGTGGGTTCCAGGTCTGGAACCTAGAGTGGAGGTTCTTCCTAGAGGACCTCGAGATCCATCCATGGTATGGTGGATTGAGGTCATGAGATGGAAAGGTGGAGGTAGGGTATCAACACCCTACAACGATGAATTTTTCTTTTGGTAGCGGTGACATATCATTACTCTAGACGACTATCCCTATGCAGGGATCAATTTCCAAGGAGATCTTGATATGCCACTTCCACTAGGGACCACCTACGGTGACATAGGTAACAAATTTTTAAATATTTCATTTTTTTGTATTTTTGTATTTAAGGAAGAAAAATATTTTTGGGATGGTGTTTGAGTATTGATTAAACACTTGTGTGATCACAGACGTGGGTCCACGATGACCAGAGGGATTTCTATGACATAGACGGAGGAACCAACGAGATAAATCGGTGGGAGGAGAAGCAGAGAGAGTCCTAAAAAATGTGCAGGGTAACCCGTCTTGGTTGACCTAGAGGATTCCTATGGTTCGGGTAGAAGATCTGCTTGAAGCCATGCAACAACAGGTGGTTGGTGTACCTAGAGCATGGGTACGACATCTCGCAAATGTCGTGGTTTTCTACCATGACACACATCCAGTTCCATAGGCATAGATGTCGTGGAACATGTATACCGGCTGTATATGTGTATTAAGGGTTTTAGCCCCAATTTTGTAATATAAACACCATATTTTTAAATATATATAAAAAGGGATCTTCGACTTCACTTATATCTTACAATGTGTACATTGATTTAATGGTTTTCTTTGCTTTATTAATGTGACAAATGCCAATCTAAAACGTAGGTAGCATAGGCATTGGATACATGATTAGAACTCCTAGGAATGTGATAATATGTAACAAAATCAAATTTTCATTCTAAAAGACGTACCCATAGGAATCAATAGAGTAAAGTAGGATCACGCACACGATAATGGTCATTCAAATGGAAAACTATTCACTGGGAATCCAGGTAAACTTCTAAAGAGCGAATACCATGTGAGATAGAATCACACAAAGGTTCTGTGATGGCGCTATATTTGGCTACATTATTCATGGATGGCCCTAGGCATATTCCACCTGAAGTCACCAGCATACCCTCGAGTGAGTAAACCACCAAAGAGGCGGAAGCCAAGTTTCGTGTATGACGACTAGCTCTGTCTGCGAATCCTAGGTAGACCGAAGACTCCATTGACATCTGCCAACAAAGGGAAACTTGATAAGCAAGCTAAAGATGAAATAAAAGGGGAAAATAGATGTATATATACTAAACTTACACTAGTATACATATATTTTTTCCCAATCCTAAGGCTCAGGCGTAGTACCCTTTCAAGTAGAGCCCATTTCTGGGCTCAGCCAATTTATTCCCTTCATAGTCTTCTAACTCATAGGCTCCTTTTCCTAAGACACATCGAATGATGTAAGGACCGTGCCACATGGGTTTAAACTTGCCTACCCCTAGCGTTTCTTTGGCTTGGTCATACAAGAGGACCAACTCACCCTCAACATACAACCGAGGACAGATAGACTTGTCATACTGAACCTTGACACATTTCTTGTTTGCCTTGATAGCCTTAAAGGTGTCTCAATGTTGCTCATCAAGACTCTCTAGGTGCATAAGACGTCGTTCTAAATCTGAAGTGTCAGGTAGGAGCTCAACTGCCAACTTGAGAGAAGGGATTTCACATTCAACAGGAAGAATTGACTCCACACCGTGCACTAACTGAAAAGGGGAAAAACCAGTGGCAGTATTAACTGAGGTTCGGTATGCCCAAAGCAGGGGATATAGCATGATGTGCCAATTGGAATTACTCCAACTAACAGTTTTTTGCAAAATGGTCTTGAGAGACTTATTGATGGCCTCTACTTGCCCATTTTCCTGGGGGTAATAGGGGGATGAATGACCATGTCTAAACACCATCTTAGATGCTATTTCTACCATCATTTCATTCTGAAAGTGACTTCCATGATCAGTGACAATCTCACTCAGGATACTGAACCGGGTGATAATTTGGTTGAACATGAAGAAGGTTGCAGTATTCCCATCATATTTTAGGGTATGCATGGCCTCGACCGACTTAGTGAAGTAGTCTATGGCCACGATAATGTGTTGATGCCCCCCAACCGAAGTTGGGTTGAAATTGATGAAATCTACCCCCCCACTTGGTGAAGGGATCGACGGTAATGACTGGGTGAAGAGGGGTTGGATATGAGCGCATTTTCTAAGTGAACACTTGGCAAGGGTGACACTTCTTAACCACTTTGATACAATCTTTAAAGATAGTGGGCCAAAAATAACCATCTCGCAGAATTTTTTGGGTTGTCACAAGCCCAGATAGGTGACCACCACAAGCCTCTTTGTGGAAATCATTTAGGACCGACTCGACTTCCTCGTGGGTTAATAAATGATGCAAGATATTATCTATTCCTCTACAATACAAAGTGTCACCAATGATGTTATACTTTTTGGCTTGGTATCTAACACGTTATCGATCATCTCGCGAGAGATGCTAAGCAAACTTCAAGGTTTGAAGATATAACACAATGTCTCCATACCAGGGGTTGAACGATGAGAGAAGGAAAATGTGTTCATCCACAAATGAATCGACATGGATAACGTCCTCGTCTAATCATGGAAAATCTAATATTAACTCCGCAAAGACTAGCGATTTTTTGGACTTGGCCAAAGTAAAGTCGAGATCAAATTCTTATAAGATGACAATCCATTTATTATATTTCCCTCCGATGATACATCTAGTAAGGACGTATTGAAACAGATTGACATAAACAACCACTGTAGTCTTGCAAAGTAATATATAATGATGTAAGCATTGGACTGCGTGAATGAAAACCAAAGCTAGATTTTCAACGTGAGATTAATTAAGCTCAGGGCCAACTAAATTCGACTGAGATATTAGATGACGTTCTCATGGAGCTCCTCACCCTATTGAACTAGAACCATACCAATCATCTTTGCAGACGCGACAATATACAACAGGTAATCTCTACTATAATCAAGGGATTTCAGAAGAAGGGCCGATACTAAGGATTTCTTCAAAGCATCGAAAGACTCCTAGTCTTGCTCATCCTAGATAAAGGGGGTGTCTTTCTTCAATAGGCACATGAAACCCTTAGTAATATTGGCATAATTCACTATGAACCGACATAGAAAGTTATCTTTTCTCTGTAAACCTTGAAGCTGTCTAATTGTGCATGGGGGAGGAAATTGAAGTATTTCTTCAACCTTAAGAGGATCTACCATGATCCCGGTCTAGGAAACTAAAATCCCTAAGAGATGACTAGACTTAACGCAAAAGATGTGTTTATGAGGGTTTAGCCAGATTCTATAGTAACAACATATTTCAAAAACTAGTTGAAGGTGTATAACATGATCCACTCTCTTGCGAGAGTGAGCAACAATATCATCCAGGTAAGCTTCGACTATGTGCTTGAGATCGAAGGTTGCTTTGGCATTTTTAAGGCCGAAAGGCATTTTCTAGTATGCAAAAGTACCCCAAGGACATATAAATGTCATCTTGTGTTGGTCCTCTGGTTTGATCTGGATTTGGTTATAGCCTAAAAATCTGTCTATAAAATAAAATATCTCACTCCCCACACACTCAACGAGAATATGATCAATGAAAGGCATGGGGAAGTTATCTTTAGGACAAGCCTTGTTCAGGTCGTGAAAATCCATACACACACGGATGGTTCCTTACTTTTTATTTACAGGAACAGGGTTGGATACCCATTTGGTCAAGGGAACCGGGTAGATGAAGCCAGCGTTAAGCAATTTGTCTACCTCTGCCTTAATAGCAGGGGCCTTTCTAGGATTCATATCTCTAAGATGTTGTCGAATAGGTTTAGCATCTAGGTACAATCTAATATCATGTTTGACAATATGAGGGTCAATCCCTAGCATCTCTTCATATGACCAAGTGAATACATCTCAAAATTCTTTGAAGAGATCGATGTAGATCAAAATTTCTTCTGGAAAACAATTCACACCTATATTTACGTTCTCAATCTTGCTAGGGGTATGAGAGATATCGATAGATATGGTAGGATAAATACTCACCATATTTCCCTCAGCATAGATGTCATGCGTATCAAGTGGAACTATGGTGTGACCAACTATCTCACTCAAGGTAGACTGAAATTCATCTTGCTTGATTCTTTCAAGACTTGGGAGAAAATAGGATTGATGATGCATATCATCCCAAGGTACCTCAAAACCATTCATGGCTTTGAGGATGGCCTCATCCGAAGGAAAAGTATCATCTAATAAATCATGAGAACAAGATAATGAGGTGGCCCATACAGGACTAAGAACATTATCCTCCTCGTTCATCTACGAGGTAACAGGATAGGGATCGACAGAAGAGTCAAGAATAGCTTGATATACAATCTCCATTGTCGATAGTGGTATATCCATGCCAGCATGCAACTAACCTTCACTTGATGAAGTTAGAGAAGGTAGGGTCCATGGATCACTAAGATAGGAAGTGCAGAAAGGAATGGACCTCCCCTGCATAAGCAGGCCTACTAGACATGGTGTAAACATGGTGAATCGGTGCCGAGAAAATGAAAGTACCCATGAGGGAAGAATACATTCTAACACCGATATTCTCTGTTTCCAGTTGAGAATTGTCGATCACTGGGATCGACGGTCCAACAAATGCGTTAGGACTAGAGTATGCAAAGGATAACTGGTCGATCGTCATGATCTTCCCCTAATGAGGAAAACAAATTATGCAGAAAACAAATGATACAACAGTGACCATAGCATAGGTCCAATTGTGACCTAGTAACAAGTTATAATCAAGAGTTGCATCAACTACCTCTACTTCCACCTCTACCATCTTCCCACCTAACTAGACCGGAAAGGTGGGGACAATACCATGAGGGCAGAAGGAATGACCATCAAATGCAATCAACATGTTCGACAACTTGGAAAGGGTCGGAGAACCGATAGCTTTCCAATAGACCAAGGACATCACGCAGGTGGTAGCACCTTCATCAATGACCACTCGTTTGATAGTATACTTGGAATACTCCACGTGGATTTGGAAAGCCACATGGTAGGGTAAGCGAGGCTTCACATCCGTGATGTCAAACTTGATAACATTTGAGCCACTAGGTTCTAGAGCTCCTAAGGTAGAGAGTAAGGCATTCCTTTGTGATGGACATGTATGGAGTACCTCCAAAGCCGACATCATGCAAGGGGTTTGGCCCAGATCCTCCATGATAGAGTAGTTCAGGGGGGCTCTAGCATTAGGGTTGTGGGTAGAGCGCTTAAGTACTCATTTCAGAATATGAGGAAGTGGCTCTAGTTTCTCAATCTATAAGTTCATCTCCATAGGGGGAGGAGGATATTTTAGGTTTGTACTATATTTTGAAGAGATATAATCTCGAGAGCAGGTGGCTATATCAATTTTCGCGTCGACCATATTGATACAAACACGGTCGCCATCTTGCGACAGTGGGTTTTGACTTCCACTGGATGCATTTCTAGCATTCAAAGAGATCAAGGCTAAGTGTTGGTTGTGTGGGAATGGATTTGTCATCACAGTGGGTGGTAGATTTAAATCCTCACAACCTCCACGAGTTTGGGGCATAAATGTGTAAGGTGGTCCTCGGTACAAAGTTTACAAGGAAACTTCACCTTACGTTTCTCTTTCTTTCCCTCTCCAACATTATCATTTTGTTTCCCATTATTGTCTTTTTCCTTGGGTTTATTATTATTCTTCCCACCCTTACGATTATTTCAACCTTTCCTTTTATTCCCATCTCGTTGCTGGTCACCATTTGGGTTCTTTGACGATTGCATAGAATGTACATCCATCGATTGGGTGGGTTTGGAGGATGCATATGAAGTTGGTCCTCCAACAGACTTCATTGCCGAGTCTATGGACTTTACATTGCTTGACCCTACAATTCCATCTGCATGAGGTCTGAGATTATTTCTAGTATCATGATTTGGTCATGGTGCATCTAGAAGAAGGTGGTATAACATCCCAGACTGAGAATATATCAAATCGAGTTGTTGGGCTCTAAAGATAGCTTCTTCCTCGTTGAATACCTTGAAAATAGCAATGTCCTTTGAGATAGGAGCGTGCAAAGACTTTAGGAACCATTCTAGAAGAAAGGTCGAGGGTATAGGAGTCTTAATCAATTGCCTCCATCTAAGCCATTCCTGGATATGGTCTGAGATGTGAGTGTCGGTACCCTGGCGTAGAGTCAACAAAAGTTCAAGGCCAATATCATAATGAATGGGTAGTTGAAATTGGTTGATAAAGGCTAGCACCAACTGATGAAATGACCCATATGTCCCCCTATATAGCTCAATGTACCATTTTGATGCAACTCCAATGAGAGTGTGATGAAAAAATCATAATCTATTAGAATCATGGTTCAGAGAATTTGATGAGCACCACAGGTGAAAAGTAGTGACATGATCGCCGGCGTCCTCGCCATTCTTACCTTCAAACTTTTGAATGTCTGACAAAATTTTAGTAGGGATGGGGCGCCATGTGGGATCATGACTCACTAGGTCATTCATTAATTTAGACAAATTTGGAAAATTAAGCATGGCCAGAAAGGGAAGATGGGGTTGCGACATCTGACCCCATCCTCCCGCGAAATATTGTGCATTAGGAACTGCATTCCATCCAGGGTTCTGGTAAGGACCAAAACCTTGTCTGAAATTATAAGGCCCTCCTTTGGGCTGATTCATATAATATGGATTGGGCATCATTCCAACAAGAATGTTCTGATAAGGGTTATGAAAATTGCCCCTATCCAGATTAGATCCAAGCTGAGGGTTGTGAAAATTCCCCCCAATTGGATTGGATCTGGGTTGGGGGTTTCCCAAAGTGTAAGACTGACCTCCTCCAGGTGGGAATCCGAAGGATTGAAGTGGATTCATCATGCCAAAAGTATTGGTTGGAATTGACACCAAGGAGATAGGGATATAGGGTGGAACTTGTCCACCAGTTGGGTTGTTCCATCTAGCCATAGAAGGATTGGACCCAGGATTAATAAAAGGGACACTTCTTAAATTAGGATTTGCTTGGGGGATATGAGAACCACCAAATGGGAAAGGAGTGTAATTAGGTGTAGTGCCCCCAAGTCCAAGGCTAGCGTTAGGGCTAGCAGCTGGAATGGCAGTCGAAAACTGCGAAGTGAATTTTGGAATACCATAAGAAAATGGACTAGAAGCCATAGGGATAGAATTAACATTGTAACACAATGAGTCTCTTAAACCCCCAAAAGGGTTTGAGGAAAGAGATGAAGCGTTAACTACAGGTCGAGCCATAGTACTAGTATAAGCCTTTGGCACTACAACTGTAGCAGTTTCAGGAGTCGAAGGGGTGCCATTAACTATAGTGGGTATGGGAGTTGAAGAACTCCCAGTATTTTGAAGACTAGACTCAGTACTCATCCTTGTGGAACCACAAGTTTGAAAGATGGATGTATGTGTACAAATTCTAGAAACTCTACACCTTTTAGAAGGAAAGAACCCTAAATGTGGTGGTAACTATAGCAACCGATGGGACCGGCGGGGAGGCTGGTCCAACTCCATGATGACTTATGACTCTACAAAATAAAAAATATATCCTAAGGCCAAATAGTAGTCAAAGAGAATACCAAAAAAATTCAAACAACCAACATGCATGCAAACAGGCTAAAGTGGTTGAGTGGCCTCCCTCACTAAAGAAGGTATGCCTCGTCCAAGAGGGACTTGAGAATCCCCGCTAAAGTTTGGAGGTAACAAAATCAGTTATAGAGGACCTCATGGGCTAAACAACCAATCGGTCGGATCCCCCCAGAGAGGTAATATTCCATAAAGGCTGTGTGTTGTCCGACCTCTATCTGACTCAGGATACAAGAAAAATAACCCCTGCAAGTAACCTATGAGATACCTAAGTCAAGAAACTAATAAACCATTGTATAACTGATGCACAAGAGAGAAGTCATAAGTCTAGATCACTGTATGGGTAGGGTAGCAAAGCCCGAAACCTTGAAAGCACCACCTCTCACAGAGGTATGGGTACTAGAAAGATCCCCAAACATGAATAAATCCACAAAATTATCTCTGATGCTAGGCGAGTATCCAGGGGTTATCCCTTCAACTAACTTCGCACGACCTCGTGATTAACTCTGGTGTGAGTGGAGCCTCCTAATATTACCAATTATACAATGGAATTCTCAAATCCCTATCTTAGACACATATGTTGATTTAATTTCCCTGGAGAATTTTACTCACAAAATCGTATTCCAAGGCACTAAATCCTAGACTAGTTTGTGCACCCTAAAAATAAAATCGTGTCTAATCAATTTTAGTTTTAAAGCATAAATTTTGTTGGCCATGATTACTCAAAAGGGTATGGAAGAAAAACTCATGATGTTATGAATCTGCAAGAAGATAAATATGAATATAATGCAAATTCTATCTTTAACTTTTCAATGAATGATATGCTAAGAAACAATGCAATTTTCAATTTCAACTATGCAATTCAGAAATAAAATGCAATATTTCGCTAAATGTACTAAGCTAATGATAACAGTTCAAAGACAAAAAAATTAACCAATGCAAAATGCCTATATTTTTGTATTTTCAATATATATCAAAGAGAAAATGCATGGACTGGGAAGTAGCCTCATATAGAAATTCTATTATGTATAAATTAAATATCTTAAGCAGAAAACCAAGCAGCCAAGCAAACAACCTAGGGTTCAAGGGAAAATCAAGAATGAAAAAATAATGAGATAGATGATGCCCATAAATTCAACTCCCAACAGGCTTCCTGACAACCCAGATAAACTCAACAGGCACTACCTAAGAAGGCTCAACACACATCAAATCTCACCTAGTAGTCACGAAGCCAAGCAAATAAGCCAGGAAAAGTGGTATATGTGAATGTTCAAGAGAACAACGTGTATATACGCATCTTGCATAGAGGCAGAGTGCATGTGTACGTGTCTGTCAGCCAAAAAGGAGCATACATGCTTTAAAACAAATCCAGGCAAGAGAAAAACGCTGGAAACTCAGACTCAGAGTGAACAAAATATGTCAAGCAGTAATATGACAAGAAACACAAAGGAAAAATAATCAATGCAAGAAGAAAAATACTTCAACCCTTAGAAGGAAGATCTATCCCTAGTGGATTCATCATTTCTGTTATGAGGGAAAAACTCTCTATGGCCAAGGGTAAACCACAACAGACACGTATGACTGTATAAATCAACTCAATTCCATCATATGTTATATAAACTAATGTGCAAGAAAATATATAGCCCTACCTTGATCCAACGTTCAATGATGTTCCACCATTGAGCACTTCGACCCAAAGCTTTATACCTGCAAGAAGTTCTTAACAAACAAGTACAGAAAGTATATAGTGATAATATGAAAGGGTTAGCACATCAAATAACATAATCCATTAATAAACATTACAAACATCCCCATGGATAATAATAAAATATTTTCGTGATACCAATAGGATGGGAAAGGAGTATTTCTATTAATAATTGATCAACATATGTGACAACATTACAGACTTCCGTGTTGGCATGGTTCGAAATCAAGAAACCAAGTTCCTTCCAACTAGGCCTCCACCACTTCACTCCTCCACCAAAGGGAAGCTCGAACGAGAGAGACAATGAGGTTCTCTCAACAATAAGGAAAGAGCTTGGGGGATGAACACTGTGTTCATACTTGAGGGACAAAGGGATGCAGACTCAATATGAAGTAATCTCTCTAGAGTAACTTTTCTCTCGAAGTTGAATTCTTTCTCCTCATTTCCATAGCTCGAAATTGTGCTCTTATAGCCTTCAAAATGAAATTGAAGGGTCAAATCAGAATGTTTCCAGTATATGGAAGGCCAAGGATCAGAGATCTCTTGTTGTGACATGGAAACCCGACACTATTTTTGTATTTTCTGACACAAATTACTATTTACACGGGTTGTAGTGGAGCAACCTGCGTATACACTTGTTGCATAGCTTATAGGGTGTGTATATGTGAAAAAATGTTAATTTTTATCTCTGGATTCATCAAAAAGGGTTGATAAGCCTACATAGGGGAATGGAAAAAGGCCCTCTACAAGATAGAAATGGTGAGGAAAATCTTTCTATAACACCTAGTTAGGTATCCATATAACGATAATGCCACTCACTAGATCGTAACCTAAGTGAACAAGTCGGCTCATGATGAGACCTCTGGTCCTTTGATGAAAAAATGACAAAGGCCATTTCCTTGGTGTGGTATCCATAGTAGGATTGTCACTTATGTTATTATCTTATGATCGTGGTAGGTTGGCTTGTGATGAGACCCCCTATCCTTTGTGGGAGAAGTTTATTACTTATATTTTAATTTTTGTTTCCATCATTTTTTTTTTGTAGGCTCTATTAAGGGAGGCTCATCTGCTCCTTAAGAGTGAGGGATGGTGTAAGAAGTGTAAGAATGCCACGTAAAATGTGCTTTAGACTCCTTATTATGATATGAAGGAAAATTATCATTCAAGTATATTTATATATATTGGGGAAATAAACGAATTATGGTGGTAAAATGGATTATGAACAATTTTTAAGATAATTTGGAGAAATTAATCCAAAAACAATTCGATAAGGTATGCTAGATAGTCCACAAAAAAATTACAAATCGTTAATTATGATCATTAGAAGTGGTGTTGATGAAAATTAATTAGTGAAGGTCATACCCAAAGGAGTGGCTAACGTAATAATGGCATGCTTGTTTATGAGAAAAGAATCGTGCTTTTTAGGAGAAAGGAACAACAATAAGGAAAAACCGTAGAAGGAACAACAGTTGTTCCTTTCGAATGAACAACATTATCAAAAAAGGAATAGAAATGATGACAAAGGGAACAATGGTTGTAACAAAGGGGATGGTAGTCATTACTTTCAAATGAATGGAAAATGTATGCAAAGGGAACAACAATCACCCAAAGGGAATGACAGTTGTTTCATTCAAATGGATGGAAATTGTACACAAAAGGAACAACAATCACAAACATTTTGTTTTAGCGAATCTAGGATTGATTAGTCATCAACTAAATTCATTTAATTTTTATGGGTAGGTTTATTCAATAATCAAAGTACTGGATGGTTTTTTATTACAGTCGCTCAATTTTTGCTACAGAACATGACATATTCATCTTCTATGAAAAAATGGTTTATATTCAATAGGTTTTTCAAAGTGAGATAGGAGTAAGGAACATAAAAGAGTGTTAATTATATTCATTACAATCATCTCTTCTAGTTCTTATTTTCTCAAGTGACTTCCCTAGAAAGAAAAAAACTAAAAACTCAATCAAATCCATAAAGAAAGCTATATACAATATGTACAGTGCTGGTAAAAATCATAATTTTATGAAGTTGAAGTTGTCGGGTTACCTTCCCAACGAACTAAAATCTGAACAATAGGGTCCTTACTTACTTCCTAGAAAAAGTATTCTTTTGAAAGCAGTTGATGGTAGAGTTGTAGACGATGTCCATTTACCATAAAAGGAGAACTAGACCCGTCGATGGTAACTAAATTGACAGTGCCATTATCATGAAATTCATTGATTTCATATGGTCCCAACGACCTTGTCTGTAATTTTCCAGGAAATCCTGAAATCTAGAATCATAGAGAAGTGTCCAATCACCTTTCTGGAAGGATTTATTTTTGATACATTTATCATACTAGCTAGCTCTCTGTTGTTGAATAATAGTTGTGCGCTACAGGGTGAACATGTGTGCTTCATCTAACTCATTGAGCTACTATAAGCATTGTTTATGTGCCTCTGTAAGATCCAGTCCAATTTCTAGGGCCATCCTTAAAGTCTTGATCTCAAATTCAATTGGAAAGATAGGTTCTTTGCCATAGACTAGATGATAAGGAGAGTATCCAATAGTGTTACGCCATGTCATGCGATAGGCCCATAAGGCATTTGGAAGCTCGGTTGCCCAATTCTGATGGTTTGTTGAGACTTTTTTTTGTCAAAATCGCCTCCAAGACTTTATTAGTACTTTCTACTTGTCCATTTTCCTATGGGTGATAGGGGGAAGTAACTCTATGTTTAAAATGATAATTGCACAGAGTGGTCGTGATTTTATGGGCTGTAAATTGTGACCCTCCGTTAGTGATTAGTTCCTTGGGTAATCCATAGTGTACAAATAATTTAAAGAGAAAATTAATGACTGCTTCCACTATTGCGTTTGTCAAGGCTACTACCTCTACCCATTTGGTCATATAGTCTGTTGAAACTAGTATATAGGCCTTCTGGTTTGATTTTGGGTTGAAGGCACCAACAAAGTCTAGTGCCCATCTCTCGAAAGGTTCTGCAACTACTTGTTCTTTCAAGGGAATTTCATCATCTTGGCCTGGTTGACCCATCCTTTGACAACTATCACAGTCCTGGACATACTTCTTTGCATATTTAAATACTTGTTGGACATAATTGTCATTGATGTCAACATGAGAAGTACATAACCAAAATTCCAAAGCTCTGGAAGAAGAATGAACTGTTGATCATGATAGGATCAACAATCCGATGATGTTCACAAAGGATAGCGCATGAAGAAATCTCTGAAGGAAGAATAGAGTGTAGAAGATGTAGTCGGGAAATCAAGAGTCGAAATAAGGGAGGTGCTCTAACCTTTGAAATACCGAAACACGAAATTGCGATTAGATCCAGACCATTGGTTTGAGGACTAATTTGAGTCGTCGATCAAACAAGAAATGAACTTGCGAAGTCATGATTCGCGAAGTCATTCTTGACCGTTAGATCATCCAAAGAGATCACAACCATTGATCGTTTCGAAAAGATCACAATCATTGATTGTACCAAAAGGATCATAGTCGTTGATCATTCCAAAAGCATCGGGACCGTCCATTGTCAAGGATGGCACGTGGAGAAGGGTCTTCGTTTCACTGACTCGAAGAATGGAAAATTCAAACATAAGTGTTGTTGGAACTTGCGATATGTGAGGTCGTGAAGAGATCCTATCCATTGGTTGGAGTGTGGGAACGTGGCACTGGATCAACGAATTTGGGGATTTGTGATTCAAATAAACACTAATGAGAGTTGTTCGAAATCCTGAAATGCGAAAATGTGAAACACTCAGCTCTGGTTCATAACCCATGGTCACGAGAAGCGGAGGAGCTAGTGCAACTAAACTCTATTTCGGCGATCGCGACATGGAGTGTCGAGACCCTTCATCAAAAGAATGCTGAAATGAGAAATCGCGATAGAAATCGTGGGTCGTAAGATCTGGAAAACATTGGAGGTTCGTTGGATTGAACCAAGGAAAAACAACACAGCAAACCACATCAGCTAAGGACACGTGGCATACTCAGACACTGACAAGTGTCAAGTTGATATTTCATTACAGACACATGTATATCGTGTATATGAATGACATGTGGCAGATAATAGTACTGTGACACATCATCAAGTGATGTAAGTGTTTATGTCACCCCCAGGAGTCTCACTTTGGAGTTTTTCATTGTAAGCAAAAAATCTAGTGTCCAGAAGTCTCGAATGCTGAAACTCTGAAAGGGACATGCGTCAGGTGATTTACAGTCACCAAGAGTTGAACTATTGGAGGTCACGAAGATTTGAAGGCAAAACACAGAAATATCGACAGCCACACATCCCAACGCCTGATTAAGACACAATCGTTTGATTAAGGAAATAAGGGACTGGATTAAGCTTTAAGGTGGACCGTTGATCTCTTCCATGGAAGAGATGTGAACTGTCTGATCATATTAGTGATATCCCAACCGGGAGTTTTGTAAGGAGCAATGTCTTGAGGTCCCGAAGGTCTAAGTGCCAAAATCCCATTAGCCATCTATCTAAATACATGATTAAATCATAGACATCGGATTCAATAGTAAAAGGATGAGTGTAAGATTAAATATGACCATTGATCAATCTCCGCAACTTTAATGTGAGCCATCCAGTTGTATCGACAATATCATTTTGGGAGATTGGACATGTTGTGAGTCACGAAGACCCGATGGGAAAAACACCGAAACTCCGTCAGTC
>SNQJ01S0060461.1:26796-49034 GCA_010110895.2 Picea sitchensis
TTGATTTTGTTACATATTATCACATTCCTAGGAGTTCTAATCATGTATCCAATGCCTATGCTACCTACGTTTTAGATTGGCATTTGTCACATTAATAAAGCAAAGAAAACCATTAAATCAATGTACACATTGTAAGATATAAGTGAAGTCGAAGATCCCTTTTTATATATATTTAAAAATATGGTGTTTATATTACAAAATTGGGGCTAAAACCCTTAATACACATATACAGCCGGTATACATGTTCCACGACATCTATGCCTATGGAACTGGATGTGTGTCATGGTAGAAAACCACGACATTTGCGAGATGTCGTACCCATGCTCTAGGTACACCAACCACCTGTTGTTGCATGGCTTCAAGCAGATCTTCTACCCGAACCATAGGAATCCTCTAGGTCAACCAAGACGGGTTACCCTGCACATTTTTTAGGACTCTCTCTGCTTCTCCTCCCACCGATTTATCTCGTTGGTTCCTCCGTCTATGTCATAGAAATCCCTCTGGTCATCGTGGACCCACGTCTGTGATCACACAAGTGTTTAATCAATACTCAAACACCATCCCAAAAATATTTTTCTTCCTTAAATACAAAAATACAAAAAAATGAAATATTTAAAAATTTGTTACCTATGTCACCGTAGGTGGTCCCTAGTGGAAGTGGCATATCAAGATCTCCTTGGAAATTGATCCCTGCATAGGGATAGTCGTCTAGAGTAATGATATGTCACCGCTACCAAAAGAAAAATTCATCGTTGTAGGGTGTTGATACCCTACCTCCACCTTTCCATCTCATGACCTCAATCCACCATACCATGGATGGATCTCGAGGTCCTCTAGGAAGAACCTCCACTCTAGGTTCCAGACCTGGAACCCACTTGAAAAATAAGCTATAAAAAATAGAGGCAAACCCAAAGTTTCTCTTACTCCCTTGTTTGCACTCTGTCAACTAACCTTTCATGTTGGTCAATAGTGAGGTACATCAGTCATAGACAATGGGTCTAACACACTCTACTGCAAAAAACATAAGCGGTCTCGAGGCTTGATGCAATGAGGCTAAACCTATGATCCTAGTAAGCACAAGCACTATGATCTTCAAACTGAGATTACTTATTTCCTGGATGGGGACTTGGCTTCCCACCTTGGGAGTCCCTGCTACACAATGGGCATATATATACTCTTCAATTTTCATTCCACTCTCTGCTACGCATGAGTTGAGGTTCACAACCTCCCCTCGGTGTGATAGACTAGTCAAAAAGTAGATGTCCTCTAATTCTATCCTTAGTGGTTGTCCATTGAGGATAAATCTCTCACTATCAGGGTCCCAGTAACCCACCAACATCTCCAATAACCTCACTTGGGCCCTCATTCCCTTGAGAGCCCAAAATTTGTACAAGACACATCCTTTTAAAGTCACTTGAGCCACCGAATCTCATTCAACAACTGCATCCACCTCCTCATGCTCTCGCTCTCCCCATTCCAAGACCATCCTGCAAAAACAAATCACTTTTTTGAGTTAGAATCCCTCTTTTGTCTATTTGCATACCTACACATGGTTTTCTTTGCCCATAGTTGTATATAGGGATTTGTATATGCACCCTGTAGTTCACACAGGGGCATATACATAGTCGTACACATGACCTTCACAAAGGAAACCTGCGTATATCGAAAATCCTAATTTATGCCCTTAAAAACTAAAAAATGGAAACCTAATTCAAAATTGTAATCCACTAAATTTGAAGAAGAAGAGATGAAGAGTTACATGATACAGATGGTTCGTAATTTCATTGCCTGATGCTCCTACAATCATCGTTTGAATATTGGAGGTATTTTTGGTCCAAATTGCACTATTTGGGTAAAAATCAAAATGATATAGTAATTTTTTATTTTGTTATTATTTATAAGCTATTTTTACCCACTTTACGTAGTTTTATGCTATTTTTTAACCTAATGGACTAATTCAAGAGTTGTTTTGAGCTGGATTTTGCAGTTTTGATTCAGTTTTCTTATGGATTTCAACGTCATAATTGGTTGTTTGTCACCTCAGGCAGGTATTTTCACAACCTAAGATAAGTATCCACTCCATCATGCATTTCTGCATCATCTTTCATATACTTCTTTTTACGCCTTAGGTACGAACCCATTTGTTGCGATACAAAACCTTTCGTCTATTATAAATAGTGTCGTTAATAAATGGTAGAGACTTACCAAACATGGGTGCCCTACGTTAGATCCCCTTTGTCATTTGGTGCCTATGCCGAGTTTTTTCCTTTAGGACCGGGAGTCCAATATAATTCAATACATGACCTTATGATGAGCCTCATTTCTCATTCATGCACATGCATCCTTATTCCTCATGGACTCCCACAAAACGAGTCTTAGTTAGGCTCTTTTTTGACTTGTATAAAAATTGAAAAGATTAACGAGTGATTTGTACCTTTCACACTCATTAAACTAGATTTGAAAGTTCATGAGTCTTAGTTAAGCTCTTTTTCGACTCGTTATCAGAAATAGAAAAGATCGTCGAGTGAACTTGTCTTTTTCACACTCGTAAATTGGATTTGAAAAGACATCTATTTGGCACAAGTTTACCCCTTTTTCACACCAAGTAGACTACAAGGCATAAAAAAGGATATTTTTTGGCATTAAGTTGTGATTGCATCTCATGCCCTTTCTTGCAGTATTGAGCCTTTAGCCGGTTCTCTCTTTGCATTATAAATCGTTGCCTAAGCAGTTTTTCATCCTCAACCAAGCAGAGCCTTGCTTATATCCTTCTCAATTTGACACCCTATACCCTGGAGGTAACATCACCCTGAGTGTCCATCTCCCGCATGCATTTCCTTGCATTAAGCATAAGTATGTTCCACTAATGGAACTAGTTTTGCTTACTTCTGACACTCGTTTCCTCCTCTATATCATAACATTTATTTGTTATGAAAAAACAAAAAAAGACAGGTGGGAAGGGAATACTATATTATAGTTGGCAGCAGTCATGTCACCTTTGAATAGAGCACAAAATTATTGAGTCCTTATGTCATTGTAATTTTGGGTTTAGCATGGACTTAGGAAGATGATCCCATTACAGAGTTTTCTCTACCGATTGGTTAATCTTCCTGTCCCTATAGAGAATGTTATTGATGCCTCCTGCATCTAATTGTCACATCATTGATTCTATGCTACTGGAGTCCATCATATGTCTCATGCTCTGGTTCAAAGGAAGTCTATCAACCTGCGTCGGCCACTCCTCATAAATATTGACTTTGCATGTAGGCCATATGCTCAGTTTGTCTCAGAATCACATGATACTATGGTCTTATCATGCACCCTGGCCCTACTTTCATCAATGGTAGGTCACATTGAACCCAAAAATTAACATTTCATCATTGATCATTGACTGGCTGGTTTCCCTTGTGTTTGACGACAAGACATCTATTCACACTTTGGGATTCGTGTAGTGTCTCGAATGCCATTAGCCTTATTGGTGGTTTCCTCACCTTTGTCATCTGTTTTCATCATTGGATGTTATTTAGAGGGTCTTTCTTGTATACCGCTTTCATTTGGTATGCACAAAAGAAACACATGATCGTTGGTTCGTGAACATATTCTTCATCCAATCTCCACCAAATAATGAAGCTCGTGCTTTGTTCCTCATGCTGACTGATGAGAGATTCCTTAATTCTCTCCTTTCAGTAGGTCTCTTTCCATCGACTTCAACTCATTTATTCTGGATATGGGACCTAGAGTTTTATGATTACCTTGAGGCTTACAGTCATCAGTGGTAGGCTCTCTTACCATTGATAGATGGGAATACATCAATGTATCCTAATCAATGGATTTCTCAAGTGTTCAACACCATCTCCTTTATTCACACTTGCGGGAATGTACTCAGTGACTTGATACCTACTTTCATCATTGGTAGGCTATCTCGTGTTTGTTAATGGTATACCTAAATCACCAGTAATCAAATGATGTCTCATTATGTTTGACCTCAACTCCTTTATTCACATGATGTAGACTTTCACCTTGGCGGATAGTGTAGAAGACTTGAAGACATCACTATGTGGACACAACTTTCCTGAGTTGTTGCTTCCCTTTCATTGGACTAGCACATGTTCGACTTTAGTGATCATGGGAGATTAGATTGTGCTCCTTGGTATACATATATCTTTAGATTGGTTTTGAGACTGGTTTCACTGGGCCTTGTTCGTGACTATGACAACTTTTTGCAGATAACCACATTTGTATTTGCCTATTCATGGCCATGAGCACTTGGTTGGTATATTTTCCACATGGATCTACATTGTATTCTTGGTAGCCATGTATGAAAAGTCAGTACATAATGTAATGAGAAATCAATTTCTTCCAAATGGTTCTCTACCACTCCACTCCTGGGTTATTTATAATGTATTTTGGCCATCGCAGATACTCCTATGATCTCACACATTAGGGGAGATTTGTTATAGCATGATTTGCCTCACCATTGCTATCTTGCATAGAGGGCCTTTTTCCATTCCCCTATGCAGGCTTATCATCCCTTTTTAATGAATCCAAAGATAAAAATTAACATTTTTTCACATATACACACCCTATAAGCTATGCAACAAGCGTATATGCAAGCTGCTCCACTACAACCCACATACATAGGGATTTGTGCAAAAAAATACAAAAATAGTGTTAGGTTTCCATGTCACAACAAGAGATCTCTAATCCTTGGCCTTCCATATTCTAGAAACGTTCTGATTCGTCCCTTCAGTTGCATTTTGAAGGCTATAAGAGCACAATTTTGAGCTATGGAAAAAAGGAGAAAGCATTCAACTTCGAGAGAAAAGTCACTCTGGAGAAATTACTTCATATCGATTCTGCATCCCTTTGTTCCTCAAGTTTGAACACAGTGTTCAACCCCCAAAATATTTCCTTATTGTTTAGAGAACCTCATTGTCTCTCTCATTCAAGTTTTCCTTTGGTGGAGGAGTGAAGTGGTGGAGGCCCAGTTGGAAGGAACTTGGTTTTTTGGTTTCAAACCATGCCGACACAAAATTCTATAATGTTGTCACTTCTGGTGATCAATTATTAATAGAAATACTCCTTTCCCATCCTATTCATATTGGGAAAATATTTGATTATTATCCATGGGCATGTTTGTAATGTTTATTAATGGATTATGTTTTCTAATGTGATAACCCTTTCATATTATCACTATATACTTGCTCTACTTTTTTGTTAATAACTTCTTGTAGGTATAAAACTTTGGGTCAAAGTGCTCAATGGTGGAACATCATTGAACGTTGGATCGAGGTATGCCTCTATCTTGTCTTGCACATTAGTTTATATAACATATGATGGAATTGAGTTGATTTTTGCAGTCATACCTGTCTACTATGGTTTACCCTTGGCCATAGAGAGTTTTTCCCTCGTAACACCAGGATAGTGGTATTTTGGGGAAAAGATGATTCAAAATATTTATTGACAATATGGGCCCATCTATGGGTTAAAAGGAAACCAGGCTATGGATGCCTGTTGGAAGCAGTGGCTCTGCCTATGGTATGGAAGTTTACCTTAAATACGCCAAGTTTTTTATGTGTTCCTAGACTTTCTTTCCTAACAAAGAGGATATCATTCCAGTTATATCCAATAACAAGGGAAAGTAACAAGGTTATGACATGTGGAATATTTTTAAACATGTGAACAAATTTAAATTATTCGGGATCTTTTTCCTTAAACATTTTTTTTTTTGAACATAGGTATGTAAATTTGAATTTACCACACAAGAGTGATTATTGTTCATGATTACCGTTAAATTTATTTTGAAAATTATTAATGATTGTTCTTCCAGCGATGACAACAACGTAGTAATCACCCCTCACTTGAACTACCTGCCATCATTACACTTGCACATGTCGACAGTTGAGGTCGACCTTTCCATTTATGAGGGGGAAGATATTATTCACATTTATCGATAGATCATAATGATTGTAATAAATGGGAAAACTCACATTTTTATATACATCTGTTGTTCTATGATATTCACTATTTCTGGTAATTATAATTGTAATTATTGTTCATAATTACCGTTAAAGTTATTTTGAAAATTATTATTGCTTATTCTTCCAGCGATGATGACGGTGTATTAATAACCCCTCACTTGAACTACCTACCATCATTACACTTGCACATGTCAACATTCGAGGTTGACCTTTCCATTTATGAGGGGGAAAATATTATTCACATTTATCGATAGATCATAATGATTGTAATAAATGGGAAAACTCACATTTTTATATACATCTGTTGTTCTATGATATTCACTATTTATGGTAATATTTTCTCAAAAGCTGGTCAAACTATGCTGCAGCTAGGAATGATAGCTGTCCTCGTTTGTTCACATAAGATATGGGAGTCTGAATTGTATGACGAGAGCCCACATTTCTGCAGGTAACCGAATAGGCAAGGGAACTTTTACATCATCTAGGGTGGACATAATATTTCACCATATTGTAGGGATATGACACAAATATCATGCTAGCATTTTTCCATAACTTGTAGAGAGGAGTCTCTGTGATCCGAGACATAAAAATTTCATCACTGAAGAAATTATAGCAGAGGTTACAGGCCTCCACAATGAAGGCATACCATGGACTTGGAAGTATACAATGCTTAAGGAGGTCGTGGAATCTTTCGTAGAACCTGGAGAAGAACTCGATAAAAAAGGGAAGGGACTCAACCCTAGCACTCTTAGCGAGCCATGGAGGGAGTTGGAAGGAGTAATACAAAGGTATATCACATGTGATGGGAGGTACAATGTAGTGAGGTTGCGCCACCTCAAATTGTTAGCAACACTAAAACAAATGTTAGTAATAAATTTTCCATTTTTTCTAAATGCCATGTTACAAGAAGTTGCTGCAAGAAATCAGAAGGCTAAAGACCCTGCCACCATAATTAGTCACCATGGACTAGTAAAGTTAATAGTAAACAAGGACCTAAGCCAAACTCAAATAACCTAGGGATATTTAATCGAGGCCGATAGGCCCCTACAAATCAAACAACCCTAAATCCACCAAGAAATGCCCTCACACGAAATTGAGACAACTCAGAAAGAAGGAAGTAGTGCCCAAATTGAAACTCCACTACCCCAGCCTAAAATTGAAGTAGACCCCATCTAGCTGGCAGAAACCCAGACCAAATAGGCAGGAACATCAAGGAAGAGGAGAAAAAGAAAAATTGTTGTCCCTGAAACCTCTACTGTGAAAAGAATAAGGGGGAAAAAGATAAATCAACCTAAGAACATTCAGGAAGCTATGCAGACAGAACAACCCTCACAAGACACTCAAGAAAATACAAAGACAGAACAACCATCACTTGAAAACCTTACAGAACAGTTTTTCAAAATTTATGAGGTAGAAATGGCTCAAGTAATGGGGAATTTAGGGACATCAGTTACCTAAGACACATGAAGGTCTGAAGAACACCAAGCATCGAATTCTTCTCCAAACCCTACCTTGAACCTCCTTGAAATAGAGATGCCATTCCCTGAAGATACAACATAGAAAAGACCTCACATTGAGGTAAACAACCCTATAGAACAGAAAGAGCACACAGAAGAAACAGGGGAACAATCATTAGTTGATCAAGGTGAGGAAAACCTTCACATTCCCCATAAACAAAAAACAACAGGCAAAGGACACAATAAAATCAGAAAATTGAAATAGGAAAACAAGTTGTTTAGGAAAAGGGTTAAAAAAACTAAAGTACTAAAGCAAAAAGTTGGTAGACTCAAATAAATAATTAAATAATTAAGGAAACAATTGGATCAAGTTGATAAGGCCTATGAAATGAAAAAATCCAAAAGGCCTAGAACACAGGGAAGGAACCCACTTTCTAGGAGGATAGTCCATACAAGTTCTATTGTAACACAGACATAATTGTTTGCTCCATTGGAAATAGTAGATATAGAGACCCAAACAGAGATTCCAATAGTAGAAGAAACAACTGTCCAAAATGAGGGAGTAATTCCTACATATTTTTCTGCTCCTTTGGAGACAATTCATACAAATACCCAAACAGATGCACCAACAACAAAAGAGACAACTTTTCATACTGAGGAATCATTTCAGTCTCCTGAACAGAGTGTTGTCATTAACAGGTTAGAGGTAGAGCTGGTGCAAACCCAACAGACCCTGACTCAATGCAGGAGTGAAATGATAACAATGGAAGAGAATCAAAAAGTTTTCACACAACTTAAATCCATGTCAGCAACAGAGAATGAGACATTTTCTGAGCTCAACAGAGCTCAAGGAAAGGTGAAGAAACTACAGGGAAAGTTAGATAAATCTTTCGAGCAAATCAAAGAAAGTTTCTCTGTTTATTTTGATATAGTATATTGCAGGGCTCCTCCACTAATTACACCTTATTTTTATTAGAACATTATTTGTTGCTAAGGATAAAAGCTATTAGAGAAGGAAAACCGTTTGCGTTCACCATTGTTTCTGAGTTTTTTTCATTCTTTAGAGATCAAGAAGAAGGAATGCAATACTTTATGTGGGAGTTATACCTTCACAACTTCATCTTGGGAGAAAATAGAAAAGATAACCCTAATCTTTTCATTGGGGACATACAGTTTCAAGCATTTTTGTCTTTTACAAAGAACCAAACTAGGTGGGATAAAGCACATAAGTTTTTCATGAAAATATATACTGGGTTGGACCTCTGGATCAGAGGGGAGCCTCCTAAATCCTTTGTAGCCATTATGCATCACAAAACATTCATGAAAATGGATAAGGTTATAGAATCTTTAGCTCCTATCCATCGGCAGGTTGTATGTTCAGGACTACCATATTTTAGGGAGCTTAAAGACGAAGCTATTGTTTCTTCCAAAATAATATGGGATGCCTCCCCAAATGCATTCAAGAATAGGGAAGCCTTTGGTTTCAAAAACTTTCATGAAGCTACGTTCAGGTTGGAGAGGTATGCCAGGATGAACCTGGATGAAGGTCCTACCTAAATTGGGTGTAGATATAGTCCTCCTATTATTTGGTATCCTCCAAAGGGTTATAAGAGTAATTATGAAATTCGTAAGGAGGAAGAAGTTTCTTTTGAAGATCTCAAAAGTAAGAATGGGTTCAGAAGACCTGGAGAACAAATCTCTCCTCCCTTCTGCATCACTTCTTTACATGTAACATATTTTCTTGCATGAGGACATGCAAGAAGGTAATATGGGGGGTATGTTGAGTTGAGACAAAGGTACAAATATCCTCCTTATCACCATGGTTTATGATATAATCTTGATTGACTTTTCCATTAATTAGAGATAATTAGGAAATAAAATGATTAAAAAGTCTTCTAGAAATATTATTGAGTAATATTAGATAATTTCTTAATTTCAATTTGAATTGTTTGATTTTATTGCAGAAATGGAAAATTTGGTTAAACTCAAGATAGCTAAGAATATTATGAATATGCGTATACTGTTGGAGGTTAAGGAAATCAGGAGCAAAACAGTTTTGAGGTAGATTGACTCTCTATGTTGTAATCTTTATAAATAGTAAAAGCAATCCTGAGGATCTATTGATCCTCAGGATAGCTTAATTCACCCATATCATTGTAATATATAGAGGGAAATGAAACCTAGAGAAACATCGAAAAAAATTATCCAAGCATTCAAATCTCTGAATTGCTCTATATAAGAAGTCTATTGTAAATATTTGACCAGTTATGAAGCTAATAAAATCCTTGAGCGTTATTACCATTTTTGCATATTGAGTTTCTAACAACAGTACTTTTGAAGATCATGGGCCCAGTGAAAAGGAGTTACTGGCTCAATTTTTAATCGTATCAATTTGATTTCACTCCTGTGATTTAAATCTCTTTGCAACAATTAAGATAAATGCGTGACTGTGTTGATGCTTTTATAAATTCGTTATGTTATTTAAACGAGGATAGATATTTCATTAGGTTATTGATTGTTGTTCCATTTCCCATTTCTGTTAGTTTATTTGTTTGACAGTTCCTCTCATTTTCACATACACTGTTCCTTTATTAAATTTACATTAGATGTTCCTTTTGCTTGAATTCACAATTGTTGTTCCTTTCGCTTAAATCCGCATTTTTTTTTCTTTCTTAATTTTATAATAATTCTTTGTTTTTTTTCTAGTAGGTTAAATAGTCATTGATAGATTGATTCATTAAGTATTTTCATAGATTGAATTATTTTTTTCGTAGTCATATGAAATAGATTGATTCATCAAGTGTTTTCACAGATTAAATTATTGTTTCTTAGCTAGATGAATTCAACAATTTGGTTAATGCATTAAATTCACAGCATGTTATAAATTAGATTATAATTTTGTTGAGTAAGATCTTAATTTCAAAGTCTTAATGAATGTGTGAGGAACTTGATTATTGATAAACTCGTATTTTCTTTAGCTACACGATTTCAACCTCTACAAATATCTGCATAGACTTTTTTGATATTCTTGAAAGAAAAGATGAATCCTCGGGTTGATAAATTAATATTAAACTAAGGATTTTTTTAGGACATCTTTAGAGCCCAACACCCATATGGTGGACTAGATCTGCAAATGTTATCCTGAGCATTGGTTATATCATGGTGACTTTAGTTTCTTGAATTATGTATCCAACAAGTTTTCTTGTAAGGGTTATTCTGTAGGTACCTTGAGTCAGATAGGGATTGTACAACACACAAAATTTATGGAGGATTTTCTCTTCGGAGGAATTTGACCAACTGTGTTGTGAAGCCTATGATTTCCTTATAATTGATTCTATTACCTCCACTCTATTGTTTTGGAGTCTCATCCCCTATTGGGAGAGGCATACCTTCTTTAGTTTGGGAGGTCCCTTTAACTGTCATATCATGTTTGTGTGCATTGGCCTTTAATTTTATTTCGGAGTGTGCTCTTTGATTAATAATTGGCCTTAGGATTTTGTATTTCATTACAAGTTCTAAATCATCATGGAGAAAGACTAGCCTTGCCACCGATCTCTTCATATTTTGAATCTACCACCACAATTAGATCCTTTATCGAAGACACCTCCTAAAAGGCATAGAGTTAATAACCACGGTACATATATATCCACCTCTCAGGATCACGATAATCCTACCATGAGTACTGAGTTATATATGAATGTATCAGGAATCCCTTCAACTCCATCTTCCACTATAGTTAGTGGAGTCCCCTCGACTCCTGCATCATCGATGGTTTGGATTCCAGAGAATCCCTCACTTAATACTTCCCAACCTGTGGTCTCTTCTCAACCTATGAGAACAAATCCTTTTGTGTTCCCAGGAAGTTCACTGAATCATGGTACTTAGTCAATGTCTTGGGCCTCTAATCCTTTATATTTTGGTATTATAGACATGATTTCACACTTTTCATCCTTCTTTTAGACATCTAATGTAAATCCTAGCTTTGGGTTTGGGGGCACAATGCTCCCTTATACTCCTTTTTCATTTGGTGGGGGTTATATCCCTCAACCAACTCCCACAGTAGGAGGTTGGAATCCTCCTTCCTCTAGAACTAATCCTAGCTTCAATATTTTAGGATGGAGTGCTCAAATGGGAGGTCCTTCTACTTCTTATATTCTGTCTATCATTCCTTCTTCCACAACGTCGATTCCTATGAATTATTTTATTATGGCGAACCTTCCTCTAACCTCTGGAGTTTCATCAGGGGAGAGTCAATTTTATGGTATGGGAAACCCCAAGCATAGAGTTTCTTCAATTGGGGGAAACATATATCCTCACATGAATAACCCTTATCATGTATCTTTCTCCTTGCAAGTGTCTTTATTGAGGATTTCACCCTTAAAACCTTTTATGAGTCATTTGGGAGGAGGATACTATCTTACCAAACATGGACATGGTGTATACCAAAACCTTGGTTGTCCCATGATCTCTCAAACCCAATATTTCCTAGGAGCATTTTTGGCCATGGGTTATGGAAGGAAGCAAAGAACGAGGAAGAAAAGGTAAAAAGCGAGATTTGCGGGAGACACAATGGTTGTCACTGGGTCGAAGTGAGAAAAAGAACATAGAAGATGGAGAAAAGTGTGGAAAAGCAGGTCGTTGGATGAGGAGATCGATGATGACAAATCAACAAGAAGGATGGACTGAGGATGACTCAGGAAGTGGAAAAAGCTAGCATTAGATGTCTTGGAGTACCGTGAGATAGAGAAGGAAAGATAGGCTGGTGAAGCTTGAAAATAATGAGTCAAGTTGACCTAGGGTTGTAGACACCTAGGGTTTTGATAATTAGGGTTTTGACACCTAGGTTTCAACCTAAGGTTGTCAGTGAGGGATTATAATGTATAAATAGAGGTTGAGAGGACCTAGGTCAGGTCGGTACTATGGTTGAGCCTTATAGTCGAGTATTGTTCATCAAGAGAATATTGTTTTGAGGGTGAGAGAAGTGTTGAGATAGAGAGCCTTCTGGTATTGTAAGATCTTCAGCTGGGTGTGAAGATCAAGTCCTATAGTTGGGTGCATAGGAGGAGAGAGGAAGAAGAAAGGATATGCTGGCCAAGAGCACAGATCAAGACTATAAGCTTTACCTTAATATATCATAAGCACAGTTTTTTGGACATAGCCCTAGAGAGAGGGTGAACCATGTACCTCTATTTTTGTGTGTGTGATTGATACTTTGAGCTCTGATGTTGTTATATTATTATCTGCATTACTGTATTAGATCAGATCTATAGATGTGAGGGATAGATCTAGCTAGTTTAATGCAGAGATGATTTTAAGGATGGAAATTCATTTTAAAATGTAGAAACCTTGGTGAATCTTACTAATCCTTCATATGCCAACTATAAATGTTTAGCGATATTTTTGTAAAAATATTCAAAATATTAAGGATTTTATAGAGTTTTTATAAAATTTTAGCGATTTTTAAGGTAAAATAATTTTATCCTATAGAATTTGGGCGAATAATTTTTAAAATAGTGAATCTCATTTTTTGGAAAAACCATGGAAAATTAGCCCATGAACGAAATTTAGCCCCTAAAACCATCCATGTTTTAATGGTAGATGCAGGTTATGTTGTTGTTGTAATAAGAACCAATTGATATTCCCTTAGTTGTAGACATCTCTGTCCTGCAACCCCCTCATAGTTGCTTCGGGTGAGACTGCATCTGCTTCATAGGTGCTGCCGAAAGGGCCAGTAGCTAGGGATTGTTGGTGCACTCTTGGAGCTGAACCCTGGGTCTGCTCCTGTACCACAAGCATGGGCTCATATGCCACAACCCTGACTTGCTTTTCTGGCCACGTTAAATCTTCCAGACTTGTCAAAAATAATGAATGAACCAGTGCATCACAATCCATCATGGCCCCCCATCCCTACCAAGTTTCCCTCTGACATTCCAAATTTTGAGGGCAAGACCGGTGAGGACCCAGGTGATCAAGTGACAAACTTTAACCTATGGTGCTAGTATAACTCCCTTAATGAAAATTCTATTCATTTGAGACTATTTCAACATAACCTTATGGGGGTTGACGCAAAGTGGTACATTGAGATACCTAGGGGAACTTATGGAAATTTCAATTAGATGGTCCTAGTTTTTCTCAACCACTTCCAATTGTGGGTTCATTACGATGTTGACATAGAACTTTTATAATATTTTCATCAAGATAATGCCACCCACTTCTCCAATCATATTTAAGAGTGGCATAGATGAAAGAGGTTGATTAAAGCTTACATTCCTCTAGATTTTCTGTTGGAATGGTTCCTCAAGTCCTTGCTGCCTTACATTTCGAAGGATATTTCTACATCTAGAGTTACATCTAAGGAAGAGGCCATCTTCAAATATTAGTATTTGGACCTTATATATAATCAGTCTAGGATTATTTACGAAATAATCCCTAATGCTCCGTGGTCAAATTACTATATTAGACAAAATATCGAGCCTCATGCCAAAGACATCATAGGCTCCACAAATTATAAGATTGCAAACCTGGTGATGAACCATCTAAAGTATTTGTCTCTTAACCTATATTTAGAAACACAAGATACGACTTCATCCTCACTAACCTAGTCGATAGATTTTCATTCTATACAATCGATGAACCCAAACGATGACCAACAACCCAAAGAGAACAAAAGGAAAGGATGTGGTAATAATCGTAAGGGTGGGAAGAATAATAAAAATAATAAATACAAGGACAAAAATAATAATAATATTGGTGAGGGAAAGAAATAAAAGAGGAAGGTGAAGTTTCTTTCTAAACTTTGGAAATATGATCACCTTACAAATTTGTGTCCCAAAATTGAGGAATCTTTGAGGCTCATAGTGAAACATCCTCATGTGATGACTAATTCATTTCCACATAACAAAAATATGACCTCGTGGGCCTCCAACACTGGAAATGCATCGAGTGGAAGTCAAAATCCCTTGACACATGATGGTGGACATATTTGTGTCAATATGGTTAAATATGAGGTTAGTGTAACCAATCAAATTCGTGATTATGTTTCTTCATAACATGTTATAGGTCCCCCTCCTTCAAAAACACCTTTGTACAATGACAAGATGGAACCTCCACCTCATATTATGAAAGGAGTCCTTAAGCACTCTACCCACAATCCTAATGCCAGAGATGCCCAAAATCACTCGATTATCGAGGATTTGGGCCAAACGTCATGTGTGATGTCGGCTTTGGAGGTTCTCCAGACATGTCCCACATAGAGGAATGCCTTGCTATTTTCTTTAGGAGGTCTAGACATGAGTGGCTCAAAGGTTATCAAGTTTGATGTTGTGGATGCCAAACCTCACTTTCATTACCACATGGCCTTTCAAATCCATGTGGAGGGTATGAATGTCACCATTAAACATACTATCATTGATGAAGGTGCTTCGATGTCCATAATGTCTCTATGTTGTTGGAAATCTATTGGTTCTCCGTTGCTTTCTCAGTCCATGACCATGTTGAGTGCATTTGATGGATGATATTTCAGACCCCATGGTATCCTTCCCACTTTCCTGGTCTAGTTAGGAAGAAATATTGTAGAGGTCAAGATCGAGATGGTTGATGGTCATGAACTTAAGTATTCTCACATAGAGAAGCTAGCCTTAGTAGTCGTGCATGCAGTTCACAGATTACGTCACTATATCTTACTCTGTAAGACTGTTGTGGTTTCTAACATAAATCCATTTCAATATGTCCTTAGACAACGTATCATAGGGGGGGAAATACAATAACTGAATTGTGATTCTATAGGAATTTGATCTTGATTTTTATTCCGTGAAATCTAAGAATTCGTCAGTTCTTGCGGAACTGATGTCATAATTCCCTAGGATGGATGAGGATATTTTTCATAATGATTCATTCGTGGATGAGAAAATATTCCTTATCTCATATTCATACCCATTGTATGGATATATTTTAATCTACCTTCAAACTCTTAAGCTTCCCCAACATCTTTCATGAGACAATCAACGACGTGTACACCATCAGGCCAAAAACTACCACATTATCAATGACACATTATATCATCGAGGGGTGCACACTATTTTTCATCATTGTTTGAATAACAAGGAGGATGAATCCATTCTTAATGAATGCCAAAGTGAGGCATCTGGTGGTCACTTATTTGGGCTTGCAACAACCCAAAAGTTATTGTGAGATGGTTATTTTTGGCCATCAATTTTTAAAGATTGTGTTGAAGTGGTCAAGATGTGTCACCCTTGCTAGGTGTTTGCTCATAATATTCACTCGCATCCTACCCCTCTCCACCCAATCATTACCGTTGGTCCCTTCACTAAGTGGAGGGTGGATTTCATGGACTGCAACCCAACCTCGATTGGGGGGCATCATCACATTATTGTGCCTATGAATTATTTTATTAAATGGGATGATTCCATGCCTACCATTAAATCTGATGGTGAGACTGCATCATTTTTCATATTCAATCAGATTATATCTCAGTTCAGAATCCTGAAGGATATTGCCACTGATCACATAAATCACTTATAGAATGAAATGATGACAGAGTTTTCATTTAGACTAGGTTTTAAACATAATCATTCATCACCCTACTATCCCCAATAAAATGGACAAGTAGAGGCTGTGAATAAATCTCTCAAGACCATTTTGCAAAAAATCGTCATGCATAGTAAATCTAATTGGCATGTGATTCTTTACCATGCACTTTGGGCATACCAAACAAAATTAAATACTTCCACCGGTTTCTCACCATTTCAGTTAGTTCGCGGGGTGGATTCAATCCTTCCTATTGAATGAAAAATCCATTCTCTCAAGTTGGAAGTCGAGCTCCTACCCAACATGACCAATATCGAAGAATGACTCATAAACCTAGAGCATATTGATGAGAAGCGTTAAGATGCCACTGTGGACATCAAGGAAAATAAATGACATGTTAAGGTCCAGTACGATAAGTTTTTCCATCCTTGGCTGTACGTTGAGGGTGAATTGGTCCTTCTCTATGACCAAGCTAAAGAACCATTAGGGGTAGGAAAGTTTAATCCCATGTGGCATGATCCTTACATCGTGAGACTTGTCATTGAAAAAGGAGCCTATGAGTTAGAAGATTACAAGGGGAATGTGTTGGATTTTCCCCAAATGAGCTCTACCTTAAATTTTGTTACATTTCAGCCTTCAAGCTCGAGTGTGGCCTTTGTATACTAATGTATGTTAGTGTATATATTTATCTCTTTATTATTTTGTGTCATGGCTTGCTTATTGAGTTTTCCCTTGGTTGGAAGATGTCAATGAAATCATCGATTTTCTTAGTATTTTCTAATGGTGTTAGTCGTCATATTCAGAACATGGCTTCTGCCACTTGGGCTATCTATTCACCCAAGGGACAAGTGGTGTCTTCAGGGGGCATTTTTCTGGAGCCATCAACGAAAAATGTGGTTGAGTATAGCACTGTTATAGAGCTATTGCATGATGCTATTTCACATGTTTTTCATTCTTTAGAAGTTCACATAGATTCCTAGTTATTTGTATGTCAATTGGACGACATTTACCAAGTCAGAGATCCTACACTACCCTTACCTTTCCTTCGGGTATGACTTTTAGAACGATATTTTGATTTTATTACTTACAATCATATGCCTAGAAATTTTAATCATGTATCTAATGCATATGCTAATTACATTTTAGATTGGAATTTGTCACATAAATAAGTAAAGAAAACACACATTCATACATTCATCCATTGTAATATATGAAAGTAAAGATGAAGGCCAAAATATTTTTTATGTTTCATCCTTTAAATCCAAAAAATATGGCATCATAGTACAAAATTGGGCTTGTAGCCCTAAAATACATATACGCTTGGTGCATCACATAACCATGGCATCTAAGCATGAGGTATTGGATGTGTGTCATGATAGAATACTATGGAATTTTCAAGACACCTAAAGAGCCTTACCCACACATGGGGTACACCCACCACCTATTGTTGCATCGCCTTTGGCAGATCCTCCACTTGGACCATAGGAACCTTGTGTGTAAAATGAAACATGTTTCTCTGCACATTCTAGATAAACTTCTCTACATCCCTACCTACCATGTCATCTCCTTGGCCCTTGTGCTGGTGTCGTGAATATCTATCTGGTCATCTTGAACCCATGTCTACATAAAATAAATAATTGTTAATACATGATACCAAACAAAAATATTTGCACTTTTTGTTTTCCTCTATCAAATTGAAAAGAAAATGAAATATATAAAAATAAATTCTTATCGATCTCTCCAAAGGAGGATCCTAGTGGAAATGACATGTCTCAGTCCCCTCGATAGTTTATTCCATCATAAGGGTAGTCATATATTGTAATGATCTATCATCACCACCAATGGAATAACTCATTATTGTAGGGGTTTGACACCCTACCACCTCCTAGCCACCTCATAACCTCGGTCCACCATGACATAGATGGATGATGTAGATCATGTGGAGTAATCTCTAATATAGGGCTCATATCTAGAACTATCTCAAAGAAAAAACTACACAGTATAGATGCAAAGCCGAAGTTCCTCATCCTATTGAGTTTGTAATTAGTCAACTGGCTCTTCATATTGGCCAATAGTGAGGTGCACCAATGGTAAACCATGGGTCTCAAACAATCCACAACATAGAACATGAGAGACCTCAATGTTTGATGCAACGATGTTGATCCTAATATTTTTTTGAGTACTAGGACAATAATCTTCAAACTCAGGCTCTCAATCTTCCTAATAGGGAGTTGGCTCCCCACTTTCTCTATGCCTACAATATAGTAGGTGGCGATGTACACCTCCATAGTCCTCCCACCTCTAGCCTCTCGAGATTTAAGATTCACCACATCGCCTCAACGAGACAACCTTGTAATGAAGTATATATCATCCACTTCAATTCTCAATGGTTTCCCATCAAGATTGAATGCCTCAGTATCTAGATCCCAACAGTTTATCAGTTTTTGGGTCAACCTCACTTGGGTCCTCATTCATTTTATGGCCCAAAACTTATAGATACCACACCTTTGCAGAGCTTGTTGGGAACTCTTGTCTCTTTCTACTGCAACATCAACCTCCTAGTGACACATTTCCCTCCATTCAATCACCATCCTACAAAGGAAACACCAAATTTTGAGTTAATGTTTTCAAAAAACTTGCTCGCGAAGTTGTATGAGAGATACCCTTTTGAAAGTTGTGTATAGGGCTTCATATATGTGGGTAGTCTTTGCCTTTCCCATGCACACGAGGTTGTGCATGCAACCCGATGAAATTAAACCATTGAAATGGAAGAGAATAGTATGGGAACTTACTTGGTCCAGATGGTTTCAAATTTTGTTGATCGTAGCTCCCGAAATCTTCGATGGAATATCATGGGTTAAATGGCCTGAAATGCATGATGTGGGTGAAAAAACTCAAATGATATGGTAAATTTCTTGTTTTTTACTATTTGTAAAAAACTTTCATCCACTTTATATAATTTTTTACCTTATGTTTCATATTTCTTGAGACCATATGAACTAATTGAGTAGTATATGCTTAACTTGAAGTGGTTTTGTCCAAGGTTTCATGGATTTCCAACCTTCTTAAGCCAGTTCATGCCTCTGACAGGTATTTACCATCACTATCATATAGTGTGCATTTTCACCCCACTTTACATTTTTGCATCATCTTATGACCATGATTCATATGCCCTAGGTGTGAACCCCTCTTTTAGTGACACAAAACCTTCTTGTCGCTACTAGAAGTGATATTATTAAATGGTAGAGACTTATCAAACACAGGTGCCCTAGTTAGAACACTTTTGTCATTTGGTGCCCATGTAGAAGTTACTCCATAGGTTTGGGAGTAAAATATAGTCCCTATATAATGTTGCAATTGTTATCACATGATAATTTTTATTAACTTTTCCAAATCCTCTTGTCCTTGTGCTATCTTTCCACTTAGATTTAAAAAAACCATCACCATCTCTGTCAAGTTCCCATCACCTAAATCCTTCACTTGACTAATCATACAAAATGTCCATGTACTTCATGAGTCAAAATTGGAAAATATCCCAAACCTATGTCTAGCCTTAATGCTTATCTAAATTCCTTGGTCCCATCACTTCATTCACTTTTACCCTTATTATCATATTCCCATTGAAAAGTTAATAAATTCATTTCTTTTTATTAAGCTTAAGCTCCCTTATATTATCCACAAAGTCATGTGATGAGCCTAATATTCCCAAAGTCCTTATAAAAATGGAAAAAAGTTTATAATTATTGATATAAATATTTTTATGTTAATATTTTATCCAAAAATAATTCATATTAAACTCCAAGTCATGAGCATGAATCTCAATAAATATAAAATTAAAGTGGAAAATTCAAAAAGGGTGAATGGAAAATGGCCAATATTCATTGTCGAGATTGAAGTGTTCGAGGGTTAATCTACTAAAGTGGTTATGAAACCACTCTTCACAATCTCTGCAATACCATTTACTATATTGGTTTGGTTTTATAAATGTGTGGCGTGAATGTTTATGAGAATAAATTTTCGAGAAGTAAGTTTGAATATAAACCATGGAGTTTCCAATGCTATAAATAATTTTTTCCTCACGGAGAAAAACTTTTACAAAGGTAAAAATAAAACTTTACTGAGCAGAGAAATAAATGTTTTATGCTATGTATTATCACCATAACAAATTCTGTGTCAAATCTAGTTTCCAAGACTTAGCGGGGCTCTAAAATGATGTGGAGGTATGACAAACTGGAGGACAGGGCCAAGTCTAGCGGGAGGAGACTAAATCTAGTGGTAGCACGGTGTTGATAGGACCGATGAGTCATGTATTGCAGGTGCTATAGATCAATGGTTGGGGATCATTTCAGGGGAAGGAATTGTGCGAAGGATAATTCCCAAAAGCAGGCCAAAAAGTAAACCATGGATTCAGCTCGAGACCACATGGTGCCACTGGGTTCATTTAGTGTTGATAACCGGGTTGCCCCAAACCACTCTCCCACAACCCCGAAATCAGGAAATTATGTAAAGGGGGAACTTGTTGTTATTTTATTACTTTTCAAATACTGGAACATTGAAAGTTGGTGTGGCCACCCCATTCAAACTGAAGCTCAAAAGAATGCCAAGATCATGAATTTTCCACTCATTTATAGGTATTTTTCATCGCCACCATGGACCCTGTCATTATGTCAGTAGCAGAGAAATAACCCATGTCAAATGAGGAAGCCCTAACTAACAAATATTCAGATGTGTTCGAAACTGAAATCACCATTTTGACCATGTCTGTGTCCAGAGATAATATGTCTAATAATGTAGGGAAATAGATACCCTTCCTTGAAGAAGTTTAGGCCACCATAATCCCTTATTTTGTCAAGGTTTTGTTCCCTTTCCATGAATTCATAGGTTGGTGTGTAGAGAAATATTTGTAGGAAGAAAAGTTTGTCTTAAATAAGTGGGGATCCGAGGTCCTATGTAGAGTAGAGAGTCTCTCAATTCGAGGTGGCCTTGGCATACTAGAGTCCTCCTCCATAATGTCAGAACCATTTAAAGAAGAAAAGATAATCATGGTTTGCAGGGAATGTCCCTCAGAAGTCAAAGACCTATTTTTGCAAACAATTGTCAAACCATATCATATTTATGAAAGTCTAACCCTGCCAATGAGTTTTATGTTCATGGTCATTGAAGTCCAATGGGTATGTTCCATATTGATTCAAATTTTAGGTCTAGATAATGAAAAGTAAGTGGTCAAGGTCATGTTAGGTTTTCTTTTGGAATTTTTCCATTCAGAGTCCATTCAGTCATTTTTCATCATCTTCGATAAGTTCATAGCTGATAATATCCACAAGAAACTAGTAAATTTTCAGTCATTAATACATTTATTATATTACACATACTTGCCGAAGATTTTCCTAGAAACAAACAAGAGAGAGTTCCCCAAGACAACATTCATATCAACTGAATGTAAAATAATCACAATTCTCATTTTTATCAACAAGGTCACATCCAGACTTTACAACCTGATTTTCAACACCGGCATACCAATAGTCCTAGATGACATGAGGAGTTATTTACATCCAAATATAGAAAACGAAGTGGGGGGCTGGGTGATGTTCATGCATTCAATGGTGATATGGGTTTATGGTTGTCATGAATCCCCCTATCTTATTCCTATTTTTCTGACACCGATAGTCTTTTCCATGGAGTTCATCAGGCAAAGGATCATATTAGCAACAAAGCACTTCCTGAAACTACACAAGGCATCCAACCTCAAATTCCCTTTCATCATTGGACCCTTCATTGTCAAGAAAATATCATGATTATCTCAGGTCCAAGAAAATATCAAGGAGTTTGGATTTGCACAGATACAAAGAAGAAGATATGATCCACATCAGATCATATCCAAGAGAAGACTGATGAATAAATAGGTCCCCTGTGAGCATGAACATGTTGAGGGTTTTGACAAATTGGAAAATCTAGATGTTTGTGCTGATATGGAAGCAATATTTCAACCAACTCAAACACAACAAGTGGAGGAAACCATGCAACAGACTCAAATATAGTAAACTCCTCATAAGATGATAATTAAAGTCCCCAAGGTAAGTGTTTACAAAAAAAGAAGCAATTTAGAGGCCCTGGGCACCAACTGTTAAGGTCCTAACCCGCACATAGGTAGATTAATGTATTCGGATGTAATAAAGGTCAATATTAATAAGACCTTTCAATAAAATAGAATAAGGCGGATGTAAGAAGACCTAATAGAAGCTTTCGCTTCTAG
>SNQJ01S0060461.1:49798-69034 GCA_010110895.2 Picea sitchensis
TTGAAGGTGGGAGAAATCAAATGTCTAAAGGGTGATATAGAGAAATTGAAGAAAGAAATGAAAACAAAAGGTGAGAGGATGGCTCAACTTCAAAAGGAGAATCAAGCTTTGTAGGAAAGAGTAGAGAAACTGAAAACAAGGTTGAGAGGAAAAGGACTGTTGCAGGGAGACAAACACATCATCTAGGATTCTATTATTGTTGAAGTTTCCAAGTTCAGGGTGTACTTTCACTTCATAAATGACAAAGATAACATGGCCATCACAACCAGAAGTAGGTGCACTGTTGTAAATGAGAAACTAGCAAAGAAACCCTTAGGGTGGGCCCAAAATGCTATAAACCTGCTAAATTCCATCCCCACTGTATAAATTCAGACCATCGGGGTCAAAGATAGGACTACATTGATCATCTGGGAAAGGAGGGTCATTTCCAAGCATAACCTGCTAAAACCAGTGCAAACCAAGGCCATATAGATGGAGCAAAGCATACATGAATTCAAATATTCGTTCGAAGATTTGTTCATCAAAGGCCTCCTACCATTTTGGAATGGAAAAGGAAAATTGTATGATCAATAGGAATACAACTCTCACCTCACCCAATGAAAAATGGATCACTCCAAATTTGAAAGCCTGGAGGAAAACTTGAAAGGAGAAACCCTGGTGGAATATTTGAACACATATTTTGAGATCTTTAATCAGTTCAAGACAGTGAAATTCATACTTCTAGTCATGACGTATGCATCTTACATTGACCTGGAGACCCTAATCAAAGAAATGATGGACTACGATATCCCTTTTGACATGCAGTTGAAGGAGATAGTGTGGCTGGGTAAAACAAAGTGCATCTTTCGAGGAACTAGAAGATGATGCCCATGTGTCACAAAAATGGTAGATCAGACAGAGGACCAAAGCAGGACAAATGGAAAAGGCAGAAGCTAAAGAGTCAGAAGAATCGACAGTTGGTTCATGAAACATTTTTTGATTAATCATTGTAATGGGTTCCCATATCGAAACTGTCAGATGTAATTATTGTAGTCAATTTTAGAAGCTGAGACATTTCAGTTCAACTACTGTAATCATAACTCGAATTGTATAAATATTAGAAGTTCTGAATGTATTAATGTTGGCAGAAGTGGAAGGGAACAATTTTGGTTGTTCTAAACTCTATTGTAGTTTTTTGAAGATGAATTGAATATATATATAAGTCTTTGAAGTCTCTATGAAAATATTCTAATGGTGGTGATATAAGCTTTGTCTTCTCTCTTTGTATGTATTTCCTATGTTTCTGATTCCGTTTACATCGTCTTCTGCTTAAATTGGATAGTTTAAAGGCCCAGAATTCATCTTATGATGCTCTTGGCTTAAGCAATTTAAACTATGTTAATTTCTTCCTAACTAATTCATACTTCATTTTATTAATGCTCTATTGCAGTTACTTGTTTTCTCTTTTCTTCTTACACTCTGCAAATTACAAATCATAACTCAGATTCATCGCCTCATTTAGCCTTTATCCTTTGGATAATTCTACCAACCAATCAATGTTTCTATTCCATTTTCATAAATCTGACTCCATATCCCTGAGTGTCCTCCCGCTTCCTTGCCTGTAAATACATAAAAAAAAACCCAAAAACAATCTAAACCTATCCATTGATTGCCAAAGAAATACCAATTGACATGAGAGAGCACTCTCTGAGCTGAGCATCATAGTACCCAACTCTAAATTTGGTTTGTAGGTTACCTTTGTCATTTGTTTATCAGCCGAACACATTTACAGAGTGCTAACATTCTGGTGCCATTATCTGGGAATGAAAGTGAAATCTTCCCTGGGAAAAGAACGACTTAAAGCTTTTTTTTTTACCCTGGCGAATCCATTACCAAAATACCAGTGGAACAAAGTAGTTTGAGCTAGACATCCTGGCTCCCAAGAGAATTCACACCAGGAGCAACCCAGACCCAGAAGCAACAATTCTTGTGTCTGATCCTAAGAAGATTATGCACAAAAGAAAAGAAAATCCAATAAGCTAAATCTTTTGTTTAGATAGATAGTTATCATTTCCTAAATATGGAGTAACAAGCATTAAAGATCTTGAGTTTGTTGTTAAATTTGAAAAAAATCTGTTCAGAACTAAATCAGAGTCTTGTTTGAGCGAAATTATCTTTGACGAGAAAAGGTTCTAAGATTTGATTTTAGCTGCATCTTCTAAACCTATAGTGATTCATACTTAGAACCAACAACCACTTCAAGTCCTTACAACTGCCATGGAAGCTAGGTTTGCTCCTCCTGTACTTCCTTCTCAGTTACATGATTTGCCTTGGGAGTATAATCTAAGGATTAATTTGTATGATGTTGAAGGCAGTGTGTTAGACCAAAAGAATCTAGATTGGTTCAATGATTTTATAGACCTATAAGAAGCATATTTTTAGGATGAAAAAATGAGGTTGTTTGCACAAAGTCTTGTAGGAGAATTTATAAAGTGGTTCAGAGCCCTCCCAACAGCTAGTATCACAAATTTTGAAGCCTTTGAAACTAGTTTTCTTGCAAAGTGGGGTGACAAGAAAAACCCCCTTCAAATGTTAACTTAGTATAACAACATGAGGAGGTCACCTAATGAAACAGTGAAGGAGTTTTCATCTAGATTTGTGAAGGTCTATAATTTAATTCCTACTGAGGTAAAGCCCCCCCCTAAAGCTACTCAACTTAGATATGTTGATTTCTTCGAAAGTGATTTCACTTTTTTATTAAGGGAAAAAAGATATGCTTCATTAGATGATATGATGAATGATGCAATAGAATTTGAATTAAATCTAATGGCTTCAGGAAAGATCAAATCTGACTCTGACAGGGACATGAACAAGGTTCAAGATAAAGCACAACCGTCAACCTCATAGACAACAAAAGAAAGGTTTGAAACGATGATGAAGACCATGGATAAAATGATGGAGAGAATGGATTTGGAAAATAAGCCTAACACCAGAGAACATGTTGATGCCCCAACTAGAAATTAGAGAATACTAGCAGTTCCACAAATCAGACAAAGGGAGCAGAGGAACCAGAGTGACCAACAAATAAGACCTCATTTTCAAAATGATTATGTAAATGAGAATTATGATGGAAATTTCGAAGGCAACTTGCATTGTTGTGATGCTAATGAAATAGAGGTGTTTTTGACTAAATAAGAACATGACCAGTTCATGGATGAAAATGAAGTCTTCATTCATGATGAGGAGGAAAGGTTGTCAATAGAAAGTGAAGACTACCAAACAGGGTTGCAGAATGCCATCATACATTTCTAGGAGCAATATAATCTATGAAACCAAAAGGTGCCTACAAATCATCCAAAAGGAAATCCTCCTGAGGGAAATCCTCCAAAAGGAAATCCCACCAAAGAATCCCAGAACAACATACCTTCTTCAAGTTAGCCCCAAAAGGAATTTGCTGCAAAATGTGTTGTGGACAAAGGAAAGAAGAAAGAAGTGCCCTAGAAGAAATTACATGAAACAATAAAGGATACAGTCATCAAAGAGGTAGAAAAAACCTCTTCCTCCTTTAATTTTGAAAGTGAGATGGCCAAAATTAAAATCTGTGTACCATTCAACAATTTGATAAAGAACATTGAATATAGAAATAAGATCATCAAGATTCTCAAGATGGAACAAACTTCTGACACTTTGAACATACAAGATGATCATCCTGCCATCTTGTTTGGCCCACGTGTGGAGGAAAGTAGTAATGTTGATGAATTATGTCCTTTTTATGTCATTCTAAAGATCCATTATATGACTCTGCACAATGCTATATTGGATTCAGGTGCATCCCATAACCTAATTCCCAAGGGGGTCATGGACCAATTGGGTCTGGACATCACAAGGCCTTACAAAGGTATTTTCTCCTTCGATTCAAGGAAGGTGAAGTGCCTAGGCCTAATCAAATATATGGTGGTTTATTTGTCCCAAATTCCAGCAAAAAACATGGTAATGGATGTGGTGGTGGCTGATATTCCTCCTAAGTTTGGCATGTTGTTGTCTAGTTCATGGGCTGTGAAGTTGAAAGGGACTCTACAAATGGATATGTCATATGCCACTATCCCTATGTTTGGTCAAGATAATAAGTTGTATAAGGAATTATTTCTCAAATACATGGTCAGTAACAAGGCCCAACCAAATAACCATCCCATCTACTCTGTGGAGATTGATCTGGGTTCTTCCATTTTCTTCAATGATTTTTGTTTTGAAGAGAAAGGGCCAAAGATTGACAGGCTTGCCAAAGACAAAATTGATCAGCATATTGAAAAAATTTCATAACAACAGGACAATGTAGAGGATGAGATGTGGAGCATGATATTCGATGGATTTGTTAGCCTCTAGGGTGTAGGGGCTAGTGCATGGATAAACCCCCCCAGAGTAGCCACAAAATGATGCTCTTATAAACTTGCTTTTGATTGCACAAATACCATGGTTGAATATGAGGCATTGGTGTTGGGTTTGAAGTCTTTGAAAGAGATGGGTGCTAGGAGGATAGTTTTTCATGGAGATTTTGAGTTGATCATAAATAAGTTAAAGGAAATATATCAAGCAAAGAACCCCAGCTTGAGAGCCTACAGGAACACAGTTCTTGACCTTCTTGAAGGATTTTTATAATATAGCCTCTCAACGATTCCAAGAGGTCAAAATCAGATTGTTGATGCTCTTGCCACTTCAACATCAATTTTCAAAATTCCAATCTTTCCTAACAGGGGATATGAAGTTGAGATCAATCACAGACCAACAGTGCCTGATAATATTAAGTACTGGTAGGTTTTTGAAGATGATAAACAAATAGAAAGTTTCCTCAAGATGGAAGATGAATTTGAAAATTTGAACATTGATGAAGAATATTGTGATGAAGAGGAATATGTGGGTGTGTTTCCAAATGATGACTCCTTTCAAAATCAGATTGTTGGTAAAGACATAATGCAGCTAAAGAATAACATCATCCCCAAAGGCCGGGTACCATTAGAGCAACTTTTTGACAACAATGATGTGGCGAGGAGTCCTAAAATTATTGCAAGTGATGAAGATGTTGAATATTCAATAGTAGGACTCAAGAAGATCCAAAAATCATCAAACTGTCCAAAACACTCAGTCTTAAAGTCAAGCAAAGATATATCAATTTAATGAAAGAATTCCCTGATTTTTTTGCCTAGAGTTATAAAGACTTGAAATTTTATGATACCAAGGTAATTCAACATGTGATTCCACTCAAGTAAGGTCACAAACCTTTCAAACAAAAATTAAGAAGAATTAATCCTTCGTTGCTACCCTTAATTAAAAAAGAGATAAAGAAACTATTTGAAGCCAAGATTATAGTGTGCTTGAGATTTTCTAAGTAGGTGGAAAATCTGATACCTGTCAAAAAGAAGAGTGGGGAGATCAGATTATATGTAGACTTCAGAAATCTAAACAGAGTATCTCTCAAGGATAATTACTCATTTCCAAAGATGGATCAAATACTGTATAAAGTAGTTGGTTCTCAGAAAATATCAATGTTGGATGGTTTCTCTCGGTATAACCAGATCATGTTACACCCTGATGAGCAGGAAAAAACAACCTTCACAACACCATGGGTCACCTTTGTGTATGCCAAAATTCCATTTGGGATCATGAATGCAGTAGAAAATTTTCAAAGAGCTATGGGCATATCTTTTACTGATGAGAAAGACAAAATCATTTTTATTTACTTAGATGACATCACTGTGTATTCAGCTTCTGATGAAGAACATCTCAAGCATCTAAGAAGGACTTTTCAGAAGTGTAGAAATTTTGTCATTTCATTGAACCCAAAGAAGTCAAATTTTGGAATGGAAGAAGGGAAGTTGCTTGGTCACATTATATCAAAGGATGGAATAAAGATAGATCCTAGAAGGGTTTAAGGAATCTTGAAAATTGGCATGCCTAGAAGCAAAAATGAGGTACAATATTTCTTAGGGAAAGTAAATTTTTTGAGAAGATTCATCCCTAGCCTGGCTGAAATCATAAAGAATATCACTAACATGCTCNATCCTAGAAGGGTTTAAGGAATCTTGAAAATTGGCATGCCTAGAAGCAAAAATGAGGTACAATATTTCTTAGGGAAAGTAAATTTTTTGAGAAGATTCATCCCTAGCCTGGCTGAAATCATAAAGAATATCACTAACATGCTCGAGAAAGGAAATGAGATAAATTGGACTCCTCAAGACAGGAAATATTTTGAAAATGTCAAAGTGGCATTGACCAAAGCCCAAGTGCTAACCAGTCCCAATTTTGAAAAATACTTTATACTATTTTCTTTTGCCTCAGAGAACACCATTGTTGGTGTCTTATTACAAAAAGATGAACAAAACTTTGGGGATCCTATAGCCTACTCCATCAAAACATTGAGAGACTCTCCATTGAAATATGATATCATGGAAAAGAAATATTATGCGTTGGTTAAGGCCCTAAAGGAATTCAAAGTTTATATTGCATTCCCACATTGTTTCTTATGTACCCAACAATGTTTTGAAGGACATATTAACTCATCTTGATTCTGAGGGAAAAAGGGGCAAGTGGATAGTTGTTTTATTGGATTATTACCTTGAGATCAAACCTACAAATTTAATCAAGGGGAAAGGACTTACAAAGTTGATGGCTTAGTCGAACTGTGAACTCCTAGGAATTATTTCATTGTTGATTTATCTAAAGATTCAAGAGAAGAAGAAATCCCTCAGGTATCTAAAACATTCCTTGACTCTCCATGGTATGCTAACATCATTTATGTATTGAAAAATATGCAAGCCCCTCCTGAATTGACTACAACCAAGGCCAGGTTCTTGAAGCTAAAAGAAACAAATTTTTGTATTGTGAATTAGTCTTTGTATTGGAAGGATCCAGGAGGAATCTTGTTGAGTTGTTTGCTAGAAGAATAAGTAGAGAGGACCATCATAGAATTCCATAAGGATGACTATGGAGGACACCATTATTGGAAAACTATTGTGCACAAGATATTTAGGGTTGGGTTATATTGTCCTAGCATTTTTTTTATGTCTACAAAGAGGTTTCAAGATGTCATGAATGCCAATTTTTTTATGGGAAGAGAAAATTGTAGTCTTTTCCTTTGAAGCCCATCTATGTTGAAGCGCCTTTTAGATAATGGGGACTTGATTTCATGGGAGAAATTCATCCACAGTCCTCAGCTCAGCACAAGTGAATTCTAACAGCCACAAACTATTTTACCAAGTGGATTGAGGTAGTTCCCACCAAGTAGGCTAGATATGCTATTATCATTCAGTTTTTGGAGAATAATATTTTTTCCAGGTTTGGGTGCCCAATCAAAATTATTACAAATAATGCAGTAGAATTTATGTTCAAGAAGATGGAAAAATTTTGTAGTGATTACAATATCACTCTTGGCCACTCCACATCTTATTATCCTCAAGGAAATGGGTTGGTTGATTCATCCAATAAGAGATTAACCAGAATTATCAAAAGAATGTTGCAAGATAACAAAAAATATTGGCACAAAAATCCCATCCATGTGCTGTGGGATGACAATATCACTCCAAAAAGATCTATTTCCACTTCACCCTTCTAGATTGTTACAAGAGGTTGTTATAGGAGCAGGATGTTGAAACAGATGCCACTCAAAGAAGAAAATATGAACTAATCAATGTCCAATAAACAAGAGAAAAATCCTTCAACAATGCTCAGTTTCACCAAGACAAGATTAAAAAGGCTTTTGACAGGCATACCAAGGAGTATGATTTCAAAGTGGGAGACTTAATATTGAGATGGGATGCTAGAAATGAAGACAAGGGAAAGCATGGGAAATTTGACCATTTATGGCTGGGACCCTTAAAAAATGTGGTGTACCATGGAAATAATGCCTATCTGATACGGGAAAGTAATGGGGACATCGTTGGAGGAGGGAATGTGAATGGAAGGTTCCTCAAACATTAAATCATTTAAAGTGACCATCACACTTTCCATTCATTGTACATAAACATTTTGTTTTTTAGTTGAAGTAGTTGAAATTAAATCAGCAGAAATGAAGCCCGAGGTAAAGGCCCTAAGTTATGCTGAGTAGAGTTTGAGTTTTCTGAATAAAAGTTGGTAAATTCAGTTGCAAGAATAAAATCATAGCCCAATACTAGGTCTATTGTTATTTTCTACCTCGTAGGGAGGATAACATCCCTAGTTGGAGCCCATGTTATCACCATAACAAATTCTGTGTGAAATATAGTTTCTAGGACTTAGCGGGGCGCTAAACTGATGTGGAGGCATGAAAAAACTAGAGGATAGGGCCAAGTCTAGTGGGAAGATACTAAATCTAGTGGTAGTGTAGATTTGATGGGACTAATGAGTCATATATCCTAGGTGCTACAGATCAACTGTCAGGGATCGTTTCAAGGGAAGGACTTGCGCAGAGGATAATTCCCAAAAGTAGGCCAAAAAGTAAATTGTGTTTTCATATTGGGACCACGTGGTGCCACTTGGTGCATTTCATGGCAATAAGTGGGTTTCCCCAAACCACTCTCCCTTGACCCCAAAATCGGGAAAGTATATAAAGGGGGCCCTTGTCCTTATTTTATTAATTTTCAAATACTGGAACATTGAAAGTTGGCGCGACCACCCCATTCAAACTGAAGCTCAAAAGCATGCCAAGCTCATGAATTTTCTGCTCATTTACAGGTATTTTTCATCTTCACCTTGGACCCTGTCATTATGTCAGTAGTAGAGCAAGACCCCATGTCAAACAAAGAAGCCCTAATTGACAGATATTTAGATGTGTTCGACACTGAAATCACCATTTTTCCCATCTCAGTGTCCATAGCTAATTTGTCTAATAATGTAGGGAAACATATACCCTTCCTTGAAGCAGTCTAGGCCACCATAGTTCCTTATGTTTTCAAGGTCGCATTCCCTTTCTCTGAATTCATAGGTTGGTGCGTAGAGCAATATTCGCAGGAAGAAAAGGTTTTCTTAAATAAGCAAGGGTCTGAGGTCCTGTGTAGAGTAGAGAGTTTGTCAGTGTGAAGTTCCCTCAACATACCAGAGTCCTCCTCCATAGTGTTTTAACCATTTGAAGAAGAAAAGATAATCATGGTTTACAAGGAATGTCCCTTAGAAGTCAAAGACCTATTTTCGCAAAAAATTGTCAAACTAGAGCATATTTCCGAAAGTTTGTCCCTGCCAATGAGTGTTAATGTCATGGTTATTGAAGTCAAATGGGTCTATTCCATATTGATTCAGATTTTAGGTCTAGATAATGACAAGTATGTGGTCGAGGTCATGTTAGGTTTTATTTTGGCGTTTTTCTAGTCAGAGTCCAGTCAGTCAGTTTGCATCAACATCAAAAAGTTCATAGTTGATAATATCCACAAGAAACTAGTGAATTTTTAGTCACTAAGACATGTCAGATATTACACATACTTGATGAATATTTTTGTGGAAACAAACAAGAGAGAGTTCCCTGAAAAAGAATTCATATCAGTTGAATGTAAAGGAATCACAATGCTCATTTTTATCATCAAGGTCATGTCAAGAGTCCTAGATGACACGAGGAGTTATTTACAGGCAAATCCAAAAAAAGAGTGGGGGACTGGGTGTTGTTCATGCATTCAAAAATGATATGGGTTTATGTTTTTCATGAATCCCCCTATCTTCTTCCTATTTTTATGACACCCAGAGTCTTTTCCCTGGAGTTCATCAAGCAAAGGATCATATCAAAGACATAGCACTTCCTGAAACTACACAAGGCATCCAACCTCAAATTCCCTTTAATAATTGAACCCTTCATTGTCAAGACAAGATCCTGCTTATCTCAGGTCCAAGCAAAGATCAAGGAGTTTGTATTTGCACAATTATAGATAAGAATATATGATCCACATCAGATCATATCCAAGAGAAGTTCGATGAACAAACAGGCCCCCTATGAGCATAAACATGTTGAGGGTTTTGACAAATTGGAAAATCTAGATGTTTGTGTTGATATGGAAGCAATATTGCAACCATCTCAAACACAGCAAGTGGAGGCAACCTTGCAACAGACTCAAATACAACAAAATCCTCAAAAGTTGATAGTTAAAGTCCCCAAGGTAAGTGTTTACAACAAAAGAAGCAATTCATAGGCCTTGGGCAGTAGCAGTCAATAGATTGCCCCTAAAAAGATGAATATCACACAATCCCCAAAGATAGTGGATCTAAAATAGGAAGATCCTAAAGAACAAGTAAACATGGATATGGTGGAGAGTGGCACCAACAATGTAGAGGTTGGGAAAGAAAGAAAGCTCCAAAGTGAAGGAAGCTCAAGGAATTTCAATAGCAAAAAGAACATCTTTGATAAGGCATTTGGAGTAACCTATCAATCTAAAGAACATTTGGCAAAGCAATATGATGAGAAAGAAAACTTGGATATGAGTGAAATGAGGGAGTTAATCCCTAAAGTAGAAAATATATCTCGGCATAAGTCTTCTCTATTCACAGTAAGAGATGTAGAGAAGAATACATTCAATATAGCAGTTGCAGATGAGGATAAAGTATCTAAGATCAAGCTAAAATATGAAAACACCTGTGCTCCAGACAAAGTGAAATTCCACAGGAATACTAGTGACATGCTATATTTAGATTACTTGGGTCTAAGCCTGAAGAATTCAAAGCTGTCAACTTATGCAATTAATTTGGAAGGATAGTTGAGGCAAGAAAAAGCATCCAACAGAGCTTAGAAAACTTAGGTCAAGAGGATAGACTCTGAAGGCCCTCATGGAGTGAAATCCTCCTTAGAAGAAAAAGACATTTTTATTCAAATCTTGAAGAAGAAACTAAAAGTATCTTCCATAGAGCATCCACAAACAACATAACTGGTTGCTCTAGAACAGTAGAAGGAGGCATTTTGATAAGAGGCATTGAATTACAAGGACAAGGCATTACAACTGGAGAAAGAAAAAGTGGGTTGGTCACAAGGACAAATAGAAGCACCAAAGTTTTTTGTATCTATACCTTCTACTACAGAATTTGGACCAAGAACTGAAGGAGTTGTCCAGGATATGTCCCAAGTTAGCCTGAAGGTGGGAGAAATCAAATGTCTAAAGGGATATATAGATAAATTGAATAAATAAATGAAAACAAAAGATGAGAGGATGGCTCAACTTAAAAAGGAGAATCGAGCTTTGTAGGAAAGAGTAGACAAACTGAAAAACAAGGTTGAGAAGCAAAGTATTGTTGCAAGGATCCAAACACATCATATGGGATTCTATTGTTTCTAAATATGCCAAGTTCAGGGTGTAATTGAACTTCATCAATGTCAAAGATAGCATGGCCATCACAACAAGAAGAAGGTGCACTGATGTAAATGAGACCCTAGCAAAGAAACCTTTAGAGTGGGCCCAAAATTATATAAACCTACGAAATTCCATCCCCACTATAGAAATTCAAACCACCGGGGTCAAATATAGGACTACATTGATCATCTGGGCTAGGAGGGTAATTGCCAAGAATAACCTGCTAAAATCATTCCAAACCAAGGCCATACAGATGGAGCAAAGCATACAAGAATTCAAATATTTTTTGAAGAGTTGTTCATTAAATGCCTCCCACCATTTTGGGATGGAAAAGGAAAATTGTATGATCAGGAGGAATACAACTCTTGCCTCACCCAAGATAGAATGGATCACTCCAAATTTGAAATCCTAGAGGAAAACTTGAAAGGAGAAACGCTGGTGGAATATTTGACCATAGATTTTGAGATCTTGAATAAGTTTAATACAGTGAATATTGGACTGCCAGTCATGATTTATTTCTGTTGCATTGACCTAGAGATCCTAATCAAATAAATGATGGACTATGATATTCCTTTTGACTTGCAGTGGAAGGAGATAGTGAGGTTGGGTAAAACAAAGTGAAACTTTCGAGGAACCAACAGATGATGCCTAGGTGTCACCAAAATGGTAGATCAGACAGAGGACCAAAGAAGGACAAATGGAAAAGGTATAAGTTGAAGAGTTAGAAGGATCGACAGTTAGTTCATGAAATATTTTTTGATTTATCATTGTAATCAGTTCCCGTATCGAAACTGTCAGATGTAATTATTGTAGTCATTTTTAGAAGATAAGATGTTTTAGTTCAGTTATTGTAATCAAAACTCAAATTGTATAAATGTTAGAAGTTATGAATGTATTAATGTTGGAAGAAGTACAAGGGAACAATTCTTGTTGTTCTGAACTCTATTGTAATTTTCTAAAGCTGAATTAAATACATATGCAGAAGTCTTTGAAGTCTCTATGAAAATATTCTAATGGTGGTGATATGATCTTTGTCTTCTCTCTTTGTATGTATTTCTTGTGTTTCTGATTCCATTTACATTGTCTTTTGTTTAAATTGGATAGTTTGAAGGCCCATAATTCATCTTATGATGCTCTTGTCTTAAAAAATTTAAACCATGTTATGTTCTTCCTAACTAATTCATAATTCATTTTATTAATGCTCTGATGCAGTTACTTGTTTTCTCTTTTCTTCCTACACTATGCAAATTACAAATTATAACCTAGATTCATCGCCTCATTTAGCCTTTATCCTCTAGAGAATTCTACCGACCAGTCAGTGTTTCTATTCTATTTTTCAGAAATTTGACTCCATAGCCCTGAGTGTCCTCCCCACTCCTTGCCAACAAATTTATAAACCCACCCACCCCCAAAAGAAACTAAACCTAGCCATTGGTTGCCAAAGAAATACCAAGTGACACGAGAGATCCCTCTCTAAGTTGATCAGGCTAGTACCCAACTCTAAAGTTGCTTTGTAGGTTACCTTTTTCGTTTGTTTATCAGCCGAAAAAATTTACAGATTGCTAGAATTGTGGATATAAGAAGGAAATGAATTATAAAGAAGAAAATGCACGTGAACAAAAAGTCTAAGTAAAAGGGGAATATCAAGGGATATTTTCATAGTTTAGCAAATATGATTTCCAAGACATGGTTTTCAAAACGACGAGAAGCAAACCAGTAAATAGTTTTCACAGTAAAATGGTAAATATTTATTGGGAAAAACAAGACATGGTTTTTAGAAACAATGGATGGTTTTGAGAAAAGGGTTTTGAATTTCATTTATGAAATTCATAAAATCAAATTGCAAAATATTGGAGAAGTTTTATAGGAGATGGTAACCAAGGCATGGTTTTTCAAAACCACGAGCTTGGATGGAAATGTGGAAATATAATTTTAGAGGTTAAAGAAATATTTGGGAAATATTTTTATCAAAATATTTTATTCCCAAATATTTGAAAATTGATATTTCTCAAGTAGATATGGACAAATAAAATCATATTTGGAAGAATACAAGTGGGATTTCAAAGAAAATGTGGTAGTCAATGATTTATTTCATGCACAAAATCAACCAATCCCATATTTAAATCAAATTTTTAGGCAGATTTGAAGGCAGTTAAATGACAATGGATGGCAGAGATTATCCAAGCAATAGATCAATTTTATTCAAATTAATTCTTGGCATTTCAAATCTCATTTGATACTTTTTAAGAGTATATCAACAATCAAAAGAATAACAACATATGTGGTAGTAAGACTCCAAATTTCAAAGAACAAGTTCCATATTTGATTCCAACAACTTCCAACAGTGTTTAGCATTCGAGATCCACTACAACCAAATTCCCTTTTAGTTTATTTTTACTTGATTTTATTTCCAGAAAAATAGGAACATATGCATAATTGTTTTTATTATTTAAACTATCATTTTGTATGTAAAGGTGGTTGGAATTTCAGCTAGAGAGGATATTGGACTGCGTATCAATTTATTAGAACATCCTTATGAATTAATACATAAGTACTATGCTTTTGGAGAAAAATATTCATCACAGTGTTGTTCTCAGTCTATTTTTACTATTAATGATTATCTCCATTATTGTTTGTTCTTTCTAGTACTTAGTTGAGAGTAAATGTTTGGAATTCATCTACATTTGATGCTCCATTCATAAAATAAATACTTGTTCAATTGTTAAGGATTTCATGTTCAAAATTAATTTATATTCGGTGCTATGTCCATGGCAATCTATCTCCTTTATGTTTTTCTTCTAAAGTTACATTAAGAACTCACCCTTTGTTAGATGCTCTTAGTGTAATGGGATGTACTTTCCTCTTTCCTGTTTCCATCCAAATATTGATCATTCCTTGAAGAATAATACTTACTTTTCCTTTGCTTTATGAGAGTACACCGCCAACTATTGACTCAATATTTTTAATTTCAGGATTTGACCCCATTTCCCAATGGTTCCCTTCTCATGTTTTTCCTACCTATTGGAATATTGGTTGTTGTCATTGATGTCAACCCTAGTCATTGGTTTTGGACCACAAGATTGATGAAGGTATTTGGATATGAAGGAAAATACACATGAAGACACAACACCCATGGATGGATAGTATACATCATGTTGTTTCCGGTGGTAGGTGGCATGTCACGTGGATCCTCATGGTTGAGGAGAAATGAATTTTTGAATATGACAAATGAGGTACATGTCGGCCCTGAAGATAATTAAACAAAATAATTACAAAATAAGAAAGTGTCAGGTCATCCCTAATGTTAAAAGGAAGTGTCATAAATGGTATAAATACATATCATAATACATTCATTATACACACAAGTATAATTTCATAGGAAATCATAAGTAAAGAAGGCCGAATTTCAAGGGAGGATGAAGTCTTTTAGTGATGTGTTCTAAGGTATGTTATTTACAAGTCATCTTACCATTTTTGCTATAACATTTTTTCTATAACGATTCAGATGGTGAAATTGATATGGTATTTAGAAGACATATCAAGGTATCTGTGGTAAAAAAACCATCTCTTTTTTCACTACAAGCTTGAAGATACACTCTGTGGAAGATAGGGTTTCTGACTAGTCCTGAAGCTAGTCAATAAACATGTGTTCCAGGTAAAACAACCATAACTTATTCATAGAGAATCAAACTTAAGTGAGACCAATTTCATTGGAAAGAGTACGGACTTTAGTTTATTTTGTGTGAGTTTCATAATATGATGTTAAATATTGAGCGCGAGGCATTATTTACAAGTTCGATCTCTTGAATAAACCAGAATTGAACAAGGTCTACCATTCTCTCTATAAATTCTTTTTGGGGAGGATTCAAGGAGTGAAACTTGGAGAATTTTCAGAGAACACATTGAGTAATATTATATACAGGATCATAGTATTCCAATAATTGAAGAATTGCAGAAATTGAAGAATTGCAGAAATTGAAGAAGTCTTAGGAAGCATTATCAGGTTCTATGTGATGGTTGGTTGATGGTGATGATTTAATGTAAAGTTTTATTATCTCTCATATATTCTTGGGTGGAAGGAAGGGGCAAGTATGGAGAGTTAAAATATTTCTTAATATTGGAGGATTGTATCTTCCTCTTGGAGGTTTTTCCCTCCCTTTACATTTGGAAGATGTAGCTACCTTTGGAAGTCATTACTTCCTTTGAACAATAACTATTGATTATTTCTCATATATTGTGCATGGTGTATTGTGGTGTATTGGTGTAACTCTTATACTATTGTTCACATCTCATTGGATATAATTGAATTTTTTAAGTATAATTTGAAAAGTTTTTTAAATTGTACTTGATATTGATTCACCCCCCTCTGAGTATCAACACTACCAAACCGTTTAAAACAAAAAAAAAAAACTTGTCCTATTGCAGAATTTGACCTCTGTGTGCTCATTGCTAAATCGTTTTGAGTATTTTAAGTGTTTACCTATTTGAGAGAGCCCTCTCTAGTTGTATAGGTCATAATACAACCTAAAGTTGGTTTGAGGTTACCTTGGGGTTTATTTGATACATCCCAAAGAAATTACCAAGTGATAACAATGTTCAAACCTCATTGATCTTAATCAATCTCATTCTGATCACTACATATGGGGCTCCTGCCAAGTTTTGTTTAAGCTCTTTTTGACTCCTGAAAGAACGAAAAGATTGTCGAGTGAACTTGTCTCTTTCACACTCGTTAAATGTATTTTAAAGGAAGTCTATTTTGGTATAAGTTTAACCCTTTTTTGGACCAAATAAACTACTTATGAAAAATAAATAATCTATTCACCATTGGGTAGAAGATTTCTCCTGGGTATTATTTTATACTCTTTGGGCCTAGGGGACTAAATCTATGAAAAAAGGGCATTTTTTAGTTAATTCGTAATTCCATCCCGTTATCCTTATTGCATTGTTGAGTCTAATGATCACTCCCACTTTCTCATTATAAGTTATTTTTCCCCAACAAATCTCATCATTAGCCAAGAAATTCATTATGTATATCCTTTGCAACTTGAAAAACCTTTATCCATAGAGGAAACATCCCCTTGAGTTTCCATGTCCCGCATGCACTTCCCTGCATTGAGCATAGGTATGTTCCATTTCTTGGAACTAGTTTCTTACTCGCGACGCACATTTCCTCTCATGTATCATATCATTTCTTTGACCATGAAAAAAAAAATACAGGCTTGAAAATAATATTATCTTCTATCGGCAACAGTCGTTTCACCTTTGAACAAAGCACAAATTCTTGAGTCCATGCAAGGTTTTGATTTAGAATGACCTTAGAAATATGACCTAGTCACTTAAATTCTACTCCTCCGATTGTTTATTCTTAAAGTACCTATGGAGAGTTTGTTGATTCCTCCTATGTCACAAAATTTTGTCATTAATCAGTGATTAAGTCTATGTTCATGCATTATTCATCTATCTCATGATATTTTTCAAAGGAAGTCTAATCCTATGTCGACCATTCCTCATAACTCTTGACTTTGCATGTCATTTATCCACTTACAAGTAAACCTCATAATCACATGAATTTTTTGTCCTACCTTGCACCATGTGCCTACTTTCATCATTGGTAGGTGACCTTGAACCCAACAAATGACATCTCTCCATTAGTCACTGACTTGGGGGTTTCCCTTGTGTTTGACGACAAGAAATTTATTCACACATTGGATTCGTGTAGTGTCTTGGATTCCATTGGACCCTATTGGTGGTTTCCTCTCCTTTGTCGGTAGTTTTCATTACTGGTTTCTAGTCAGAGGGTTTCTTTCATGTACTACTTGCATCTAGTGATCACAAGAGACATACATGGTCATCGGTTCATGAACATCCTATTTATTTGGTCTATTCTTAATCATCAATATATTTCTTTTCACCTTTCACTGGATGATGAGATATTCCTTAATTATCTCCTTTCAGAGGGTCTCCTTCCATCAAATTCAGCTGATCTATTCTGGAATCGAGATCTGGAGTTATATGACTACCTAGAGACTTGCAGTCATCAGTGGTAGGTTCTCACACCATTGAAAGTTGGTAATACATTAATTTCTCCTAATCGATGGATTCTTAAAGTGTTCAACCTCAACACCCTTATTCACACTTGTTGCATGTACTCGATGCCTTGACACCTACTTTCATTATTGGTGGGTTGTCTCGCATTTGTTAATGATATACCTCAATGAACGGTAATCAAATGAAGTCTCATTGTGTTCGAATTCAACTTCTTTATTCACATGATGTAGACTTGCACCTTCGGTGAATAGTGTAGAATACCTCTAGTTCATAGTAGCAGGATCACATATTCATTGTTGCCTTTCATCAGACTAGTACCTATATGACTTCAGTGATCATGGAAGATCATATTCTACTCCATTATATACATATATCTTCATTTGATTTTGAGACTAGAATTCATTGTGTTTTTTTCTAATCCAGGTGGATATCAATGGACACCAACCTATTCCAACTGGATCACATACATATTTCATCTTGGCAGTTTCAATTTTTATTTTGGTAGTTTTTTTTCTAGCTTTTCGGGTACTGAATTTTCGGGGTTGTTTTAAGGTTCTAATTTTTTTTTATGGTTCTGTCATAGTCACACTATAAATGGAGTTAGATTGTGATGGAAAAATGTGTATTCCTTATATAGATCTTTCCAACGGGCTATCTTGTGCCTAAAATGGATATTGTATGCAAAAGTTATGACCCCAGGAAGTTAATGTACCAACTTACCCCAACGAGGCCCACATGACTTTTGGCACTTCATATTTGATGTAAAAAGGATTTTGGAGCCTCATTGTAATCATATTCTTATGAATGAGAACAACTGTCACATATCTTCTCAGAGATAAGCTACCACCATTATAGCAAGCTTATTTCAGTCTTCATTTTATAGTTTCAACATATTTCCTTATTTAATAGAAGACAATTTTTAATGTATCTCTGTTATTGTTCATCGTATATCTGTGTTAATAATATATATATATATATATATATATATATATATTCATTTCATTCTTCTCATAAAATACATATTAGTGGTATCAGAGCGGCTTCTCCTTGTCGTTCTTAATGCATGTCCCCGATAAGGTTAGGGTACAAATATTTGGGTCTCGATCTTGTTTCTCTTGAGGACAAAGGCTCTCGCACACCCAAGTGACCTTCCATGGTGGGGGAAAATAAATATGGTAGGACAGGTGATACTTTCAAACTATTGCTCGAGGAATCCCTTGTGCAACATAGGAATGAGATGATGGAGAATTTTGTGCAAATCCTTCGATGACTACCAACAGGCAACATATATTCCTTAAGCGGAGTCACCACCCCCTTCAAGGTATAGATCAACTTTGATATTCCTATATTTGAAGTTCATATAGACAAAGATGTTGTAGACAAATGGTTGAATCTACTAGAAGGGTATTTTTTTGTCCATAATGTTTCCAATAGAGGAAAGACTACATTTGTGCTCCTCAAAGCCATCCCCAATGTCAAATATTGGTGGGATACTTTCTATGAGAAAAAGGAAACATAGGAACCCTAATTATTTATAGTCTCATTCACCTAGGAGTCCTTCATGTATTCTATTAAGGAACAATACTACCCTATTAGAAGTTATGATGACCTATATACAATATGGACCACACTATGTCAGGAAAGGGACCAAATAGTGCCAGAGTTCACAAATATCTTCCATACCTTGTGCACCAAGATGGGTATCAAATATTCTGAGTGACATATGGTGCTCAAGTACCAATATAGTATGCATATATACATCCAAATAGAAATGGAGGTTCTAGAAATATCATCATTGGGCATGGCCTATTGGAAGATTGATTGTTGTCATTGATGTCAACCCTAGCCATGGGTTTTGGACCGCAAGATTGATAAAGGTATTTGGACATGAAGGAAAATGCACATGAGTATAAAACAC
>SNQJ01S0060461.1:69044-96284 GCA_010110895.2 Picea sitchensis
AAATCATTGAAGAAAATGGAAGAACCCAGATCAATCTCCACAGAGTAGATGGGATGGTTATTTGGTTGGGCCTTGTTACTGACCATGTATTTGAGAAATAATTCCTTATACAACTTATTATCTTGACCAAACATAGGGATAGTGGCATATGACATATCCATTTGTAGAGTCCCTTTCAACTTCACAGCCCATGAACTAGACAACAACATGCCAAACTTAGGAGGAATATCAGCCACCACCACATCCATTACCATGTTTTTTGCTGGAATTTGGGACAAATAAACCACCATATATTTGATTAGGCCTAGGCACTTCACCTTCCTTGAATCGAAGGAGAAAATACCTTTGTAAGGCCTTGTGATGTCCAGACCCAATTGGTCCATGACCCCCTTGGGAATTAGGTTATGGGATGCACCTGAATCCAATATAGCATTGTGCAGAGTCATATAATGGATCTTTAGAATGACATAAAAAGGACATAATTCATCAACATTACTACTTTCCTCCACACGTGGGCCAAACAAGATGGCAGGATGATCATCTTGTATGTTCAAAGTGTCAGAAGTTTGTTCCATCTTGAGAATCTTGATGATCTTATTTCTATATTCAATGTTCTTTATCAAATTGTTGAATGGTACACAGATTTTAATTTTGGCCATCTCACTTTCAAAATTAAAGGAGGAAGAGGTTTTTTCTACCTCTTTGATGACTGTATCCTTTATTGTTTCATGTAATTTCTTCTAGGGCACTTCTTTCTTCTTTCCTTTGTCCACAACACATTTTGCAGCAAATTCCTTTTGGGGCTAACTTGAAGAAGGTATGTTGTTCTGGGATTCTTTGGTGGGATTTCCTTTTGGAGGATTTCCCTCAGGAGGATTTCCTTTTGGATGATTTGTAGGCACCTTTTGGTTTCATAGATTATATTGCTCCTAGAAATGTATGATGGCATTCTGCAACCCTGTTTGGTAGTCTTCACTTTCTATTGACAACCTTTCCTCCTCATCATGAATGAAGACTTCATTTTCATCCATGAACTGGTCATGTTCTTATTTAGTCAAAAACACCTCTATTTCATTAGCATCACAACAATGCAAGTTGCCTTCGAAATTTCCATCATAATTCTCATTTACATAATCATTTTGAAAATGAGGTCTTATTTGTTGGTCACTCTGGTTCCTCTGCTCCCTTTGTCTGATTTGTGGAACTGCTAGTATTCTCTAATTTCTAGTTGGGGCATCAACATGTTCTCTGGTGTTAGGCTTATTTTCCAAATCCATTCTCTCCATCATTTTATCCATGGTCTTCATCATCGTTTCAAACCTTTCTTTTGTTGTCTATGAGGTTGACGGTTGTGCTTTATCTTGAACCTTGTTCATGTCCCTGTCAGAGTCAGATTTGATCTTTCCTGAAGCCATTAGATTTAATTCAAATTCTATTGCATCATTCATCATATCATCTAATGAAGCATATCTTTTTTCCCTTAATAAAAAAGTGAAATCACTTTCGAAGAAATCAACATATCTAAGTTGAGTAGCTTTAGGGGGGGGCTTTACCTCAGTAGGAATTAAATTATAGACCTTCACAAATCTAGATGAAAACTCCTTCACTGTTTCATTAGGTGACCTCCTCATGTTGTTATACTAAGTTAACATTTGAAGGGGGTTTTTCTTGTCACCCCACTTTGCAAGAAAACTAGTTTCAAAGGCTTCAAAATTTGTGATACTAGCTGTTGGGAGGGCTCTGAACCACTTTATAAATTCTCCTACAAGACTTTGTGCAAACAACCTCATTTTTTCATCCTAAAAATATGCTTCTTATAGGTCTATAAAATCATTGAACCAATCTAGATTCTTTTGGTCTAACACACTGCCTTCAACATCATACAAATTAATCCTTAGATTATACTCCCAAGGCAAATCATGTAACTGAGAAGGAAGTACAGGAGGAGCAAACCTAGCTTCCATGGCAGTTGTAAGGACTTGAAGTGGTTGTTGGTTCTAAGTATGAATCACTATAGGTTTAGAAGATGCAGCTAAAATCAAATCTTAGAACCTTTTCTCGTCAAAGATAATTTCGCTCAAACAAGACTCTGATTTAGTTCTGAACAGATTTTTTTCAAATTTAACAACAAACTCAAGATCTTTAATGCTTGTTACTCCATATTTAGGAAATGATAACTATCTATCTAAACAAAAGATTTAGCTTATTGGATTTTCTTTTCTTTTGTGCATAATCTTCTTAGGATCAGACACAAGAATTGTTGCTTCTGGGTCTGGGTTGCTCCTGGTGTGAATTCTCTTGGGAGCCAGGATGTCTAGCTCAAACTACTTTGTTCCACTGGTATTTTGGTAATGGATTCGCCAGGGTAAAAAAAAAAGCTTTAAGTCGTTCTTTTCCCAGGGAAGATTTCACTTTCATTCCCAGATAATGGCACCAGAATGTTAGCACTCTGTAAATGTGTTCGGCTGATAAACAAATGACAAAGGTAACCTACAAACCAAATTTAGAGTTGGGTACTATGATGCTCAGCTCAGAGAGTGCTCTCTCATGTCAATTGGTATTTCTTTGGCAATCAATGGATAGGTTTAGATTGTTTTTGGGTTTTTTTTTATGTATTTACAGGCAAGGAAGCGGGAGGACACTCAGGGATATGGAGTCAGATTTATGAAAATGGAATAGAAACATTGATTGGTTGGTAGAATTATCCAAAGGATAAAGGCTAAATGAGGCGATGAATCTGAGTTATGATTTGTAATTTGCAGAGTGTAAGAAGAAAAGAGAAAACAAGTAACTGCAATAGAGCATTAATAAAATGAAGTATGAATTAGTTAGGAAGAAATTAACATAGTTTAAATTGCTTAAGCCAAGAGCATCATAAGATGAATTCTGGGCCTTTAAACTATCCAATTTAAGCAGAAGACGATGTAAACGGAATCAGAAACATAGGAAATACATACAAAGAGAGAAGACAAAGCTTATATCACCACCATTAGAATATTTTCATAGAGACTTCAAAGACTTATATATATATTCAATTCATCTTCAAAAAACTACAATAGAGTTTAGAACAACCAAAATTGTTCCCTTCCACTTCTGCCAACATTAATACATTCAGAACTTCTAATATTTATACAATTCGAGTTATGATTACAGTAGTTGAACTGAAATGTCTCAGCTTCTAAAATTGACTACAATAATTACATCTGACAGTTTCGATATGGGAACCCATTACAATGATTAATCAAAAAATGTTTCATGAACCAACTGTCGATTCTTCTGACTCTTTAGCTTCTGCCTTTTCCATTTGTCCTGCTTTGGTCCTCTGTCTGATCTACCATTTTTGTGACACATGGGCATCATCTTCTAGTTCCTCGAAAGATGCACTTTGTTTTACCCAGCCACACTATCTCCTTCAACTGCATGTCAAAAGGGATATCGTAGTCCATCATTTCTTTGATTAGGGTCTCCAGGTCAATGTAAGATGCATACGTCATGACTAGAAGTATGAATTTCACTGTCTTGAACTGATTAAAGATCTCAAAATATGTGTTCAAATATTCCACCAGGGTTTCTCCTTTCAAGTTTTCCTCCAGGCTTTCAAATTTGGAGTGATCCATTTTTCATTGGGTGAGGTGAGAGTTGTATTCCTATTGATCATACAATTTTCCTTTTCCATTCCAAAATGGTAGGAGGCCTTTGATGAACAAATCTTCGAACGAATATTTGAATTCATGTATGCTTTGCTCCATCTATATGGCCTTGGTTTGCACTGGTTTTAGCAGGTTATGCTTGGAAATGACCCTCCTTTCCCAGATGATCAATGTAGTCCTATCTTTGACCCCGATGGTCTGAATTTATACAGTGGGGATGGAATTTAGCAGGTTTATAGCATTTTGGGCCCACCCTAAGGGTTTCTTTGCTAGTTTCTCATTTACAACAGTGCACCTACTTCTGGTTGTGATGGCCATGTTATCTTTGTCATTTATGAAGTGAAAGTACACCCTGAACTTGGAAACTTCAACAATAATAGAATCCTAGATGATGTGTTTGTCTCCCTGCAACAGTCCTTTTCCTCTCAACCTTGTTTTCAGTTTCTCTACTCTTTCCTACAAAGCTTGATTCTCCTTTTGAAGTTGAGCCATCCTCTCACCTTTTGTTTTCATTTCTTTCTTCAATTTCTCTATATCACCCTTTAGACATTTGATTTCTCCCACCTTCAAGCTAACTTGGGACATATCCTGGACAAGTCCTTCAGTGCTTGGCCCAACTTCTGTAGTAGAAGGTACAACTATAACCATATTTGGTGCTTATGTTTTTCCTTATGACCAATTCACTTTTTCTTTCTCTAGCTATAATACCTTGGCGTTATAATTCAATGCCTCTTGTTGAAACGACTTCTTCTCATGTTCTAGAGCAACCAATTATGTTGTTTGTGGATGGTATGTGGCAGGAATTTTTAGTTTCTTCTTCAAGCTTTGAATTAACTTGTCTTTTTCTTCTAAGGAAGATTTCACTCCCTGAGGGCCTTCAGATTCTAACCTCTTGAATTGAGTTTTCCAAGATCTATTGGATGAATTTTCTTTCCTGAACTGCCCTTCAAACTTAATTACATAAGTTCACATCTTTGAATTGTTCAATCTTAGACCCAAGTAATCTGAATACAACATGTCACTAGTATTCCTATGGAATTTCACTTTGTCTGGAGCACTGATGTTTTCATATTTTAGCTTGATCTCAAATACTTTATCCTCATCTACAACTTCTATATTGAATGTCTTCTTCTCTACATCTTTTACTGTGAACAGAGAAGACTTATGCTGAGCTATATTTTCTACTTCAGGGATTAACTCCCTCATTTCACTCATAGACAAGTTTCCTTTCTCAACATATTGCTTTGCCAAATCTTCTTTAGATTGATAGCTTCTCTAGATGCCTTATCAAAGATGTGTTTTTTGTTGTTGAAATTCCTTGAGTTTCCTTCACTTTGGAGCTTGCTTCCTTTCCAAACCTCTACATTGTTGGTGCCACTCTCCACCAAATCCATGTTTACTTGTTCTTTAGGCTCTTCCTCGTCTAGATCCACTATCTATGGGTATTGTGTGATCTTCATCATTTTAGGGGAAGTCCATTGACTATTGGTGCCCAGGGCCTCTGAATTACTTCTTTTTTTGTAAACACTTACCTTGGGGAATTTAATTATCATCTTATGAGGAGTTTTCTATATTTGAGTCTGTTGCAGGGTTTCGTCCACTTGTTGTGTTTGAGTTGGTTGAAATATTGCTTCCATATCATCACAAACATCTAGATTTTCCAATTTGTCAAAACCCTCAACATGTTCATGCTCACAGGGGACCTATTTATTCATCATTCTTCTCTTGGATATGATCTGATGTGGATCATATCTTCTTCTTTGTATCTGTGCAAATCCAAACTCCTTGATATTTTCTTGGACCTGAGATAAGCATGATATTTTCTTGACAATGAAGGGTCCAATGATGAAAGGGAATTTGAGGTTGGATGCCTTGTGTAGTTTTAGGAAGTGCTTTGTCATTGATATGATCCTTTGCCTGATGAACTCCATGGAAAAGACTCTCGGTGTCAGAAAAATAGGAATAAGATAGGGGGATTCACGACAACCATAAACCCATATCACCATTCAATGCATGAACATCACCCATCCCCCCACTTCGTTTTCTATATTTGGATGTAAATAACTCCTCATGTCATCTAAGACTATTGGTATGCCGGTGTTGAAAATCAGGTTGTAAAGTCTGGATGTGACCTTGTTGATAAAAATGAGAATTGTGATTCTTTTACATTCAGTTGATATGAATGTTGTCTTGGGGAACTCTCTCTTGCTTGTTTCTAGGAAAATCTTCGGCAAGTATGTGTAATATAATAAATGTATTAATGATTGAAAATTCACTAGTTTCTTGTGGATATTATCAGCTATGAACTTATCGAAGATGATGAAAAATGACTGAATGGACTCTGACTGGAAAAATTCCAAAAGAAAACCTAACATGACCTTGACCACTTACTTTTCATTATCTAGACCTAAAATTTGAATCAATATGGAACATACCCATTGGACTTCAATGACCATGAACATAAAACTCATTGGCAGGGTCAGACTTTCATAAATATGATATGGTTTGACAATTGTTTGCAAAAATAGGTCTTTGACTTCTGAGGGACATTCCCTATAAACTATGATTATCTTTTCTTCTTCAAATGGTTCTGACATTACAGAGGAGGACTCTGGTATGCCAAGGCCACCTCGGATTGAGAGACTCTCTACTCTACATAGGACCTCGGATCCCCGCTTATTTAAGACAAAATTTTCTTCCTACAAATATTTCTCTGCACACCAACCTATGAATTCATGGAAAGGGAACAAAACCTTGACAAAATAAGGGATTATGGTGGCCTGAACTGCTTCAAGGAAGGGTATCTGTTTCCCTACATTATTAGACATATTATCTCTGGACACAGACATGGTCGAAATGGTGATTTCAGTTTCGAACACATCTGAATATTTGTTATTTAGGGCTTCCTCGTTTGACATGGGTTATTTCTCTGCTACTGACATAATGACAAGGTCCATGGTGGCGATGAAAAATACCTATAAATGAGTGGAAAATTCATGATCTTGGCGTTCTTTTGAGCTTCAGTTTGAATGGGGTGGCCACACCAACTTTCAATGTTCCAGTATTTGAAAAGTAATAAAATAACAACAAGTTCCCCCTTTACATAATTTCCCGATTTCGGGGTCGTGGGAGAGTGGTTTGGGGCAACCCAATTATCAACCCTAAATGAACCCAGTGGCACCATGTGGTCTCGAGCTGAATCCATGGTTTACTTTTTGGCCTTCTTTTGGGAATTATCCTTCGCACAATTCCTTCCCCTGAAACGATCCCCAACCGTTGATCTATAGCGCCTGCAATATATGACTCATCGGTCCCATCAACTCCGTGCTACCACTAGATTTAGTCTCCTCCTGCTAGACTTGGCCCTGTCCTCCAGTTTTTCATACCTCCACATCATTTTAGAGCCCCGCTAAGTCTTGGAAACTAGATTTGACACAGAATTTGTTATGGTGATAATACATAACATAAAACATTTATTTCTCTGCTCAGTAAAGTTTTATTTTTACCTTTGTAAAAGTTTTTCTCTGTGAGGAAAAAATTATTTATAGCATTGGAAACTCCATGGTTTATATTCAAACTTACTTCTCGAAACTTTATTCTCATAAACATTCATGCCACACATTTATAAAACCAAACCAATATAGTAAATGGTATTGCGGATATTGAGAAGAGTGGTTTCATAACCACTTTAGTAGATTAACCCCCGGACACTTCAATCTCAACAATGAATATTGGCCATTTTCCATTCACCCTTTTTGAATTTTCCACTTTAATTTTATATTTATTGAGATTCATGCTCATGACTTGGAGTTTAATATGAATTATTTTTGGATTAAATATTAACATAAAAATATTTATATCAATAATTATAAACTTTTTTCCATTTTTATAAGGACTTTGGGAATATTAGGCTCATCACATGACTTTGTGGACAATATAAGGGAGCTTAAGCTTAATAAAAAGAAATGAATTTATTAAGTTTTCAATGGGAATATGATAATAAGGGTAAAAGTGAATGAAGTGATGAGACCAAGGAATTTAGATAAGCATTAAGGCTAGACATAAGTTTGGGATATTTTCCAATTTTGACTCATGAAGTACATGAACATTTTGGATGATTAGTCAAGAGAAGGATTTAGGTGATGGGAACTTGACAGAGCTGGTGATTGTTTTTTTAAATCTAAGTGGAAAGATAGCACAAGGACAAGAGGATTTGGAAAAGTTAATAAAAATTATCATGTGATAACAATCACAACATTATATAGGGACTATATTGTACTCCCAAACCTATGGAGTAACTTCTACATGGGCACCAAATGACAAAAGTGTTCTAACTAGGGCACCTGTGTTTGATAAGTCTCTACCATTTAATAATATCACTTCTAGTAGCAGCAAGAAGGTTTTGTGTCACTAAAAGAGGGGTTCGCACCTAGGGCATATGAATCATGGTCATAAGATGATGCAAAAATGTAAAGTGGGGTGAAAATGCACACTATATGATAGTGATGGTAAATACCCGTCAGAGGCATGAACTGGCTTAAGAAGGTTGGAAATCCATGAAACCTTGGACAAAACCACTTCAAGTTAGGCATATACTGCTCAATTAGTTCATATGGTCTCAAGAAATATGAAACATAACGTAAAAAAATATAAAGTGGATGTAAGTTTTTTACAAATAGTAAAAAACAAGAAATTTACCATATCATTTGAGTTTTTTCACCCACATCGTGCATTTCAGTCCATTTAACCCATGATATTCCATCAACGATTTCGGGAGCTCCGATCGACAAAATTTGAAACCATCTGGACCAAGTAAGTTCCCATACTATTCTCTTCCATTTCAATGGTTTAATTTCATCGGGTTGCATGCACAACCTCGTGTGCATGGGAAAGCCAAAGCCTACCCACATATATGAAGCCCTATACACAACTTTCATAAGGGTATCTCGCATACAACTTCGCAAGCAAGTTTTTTGAAAACATTAACTCAAAATTTGGTGTTTCCTTTGTAGGATGGTGATTGAATGGAGGGAAAGGTGTCACTAGGAGGTTGATGTTGCAGTAGAAAGAGATGAGAGTTCCCAACAAGCTCTGCAAAGGTGTGGGATCTATAAGTTTTGGGCCATAAAATGAATGAGGACCCAAGTGAGGTTGACCCAAAAACTGATAAACTATTGGGATCTAGATACTGAGGGATTCAATCTTGATGGGAAACCATTGAGAATTGAAGTGGATGATATATACTTCATTACAGGGTTGTCTCGTCGAGGCGATGTGGTGAATCTAAAATCCCGAGAGGCTAGAGGTGGGAGGACTATGGAGGTGTACATCACCACCTACTATATTGTAGGCACAGAGAAAGTGGGGAGCCAACTCCCTATTAGGGAGATTGAGAGCCTGAGTTTGAAGATTATTGTCCTAGTACTCAAAAACATATTAGGATCAACATCATTGCATCAGACATTGAGGTCTCTCATGTTCTATGTTGTGGAGTGTTTGAGACCCATGGTTTACGATTGGTGCACCTCACTATTGGCCAATATGAAGAGCTAGTTGACTAATTACAAACTCAATAGGATGAGGAACTTCGGCTCTGCATCTATACTGTGTAGTTTTTTCTTTGAGATAGTTCTAGATATGAGCCCTATATTAGAGATTACTCCACATGATCTACATCATCTAGCTATGTCATGTTGGACCGAGGTTATGAGGTGGCTAGGAGGTGGTAGGGTGTCAACCCCCTACAATAATGAGTTCTTCCATTGGTGGTGACGACAAATCATTACAATATATGACTACCCTTATGATGGAATAAACTATCAAGGGGAATGAGACATGTCATTTCCACTAGGATCCTCCTTTGGAGAGATCGATAAGAATTTATTTTTATATATTTCATTTTCTTTTCAATTTGATAGAGGAAAACAAAAAGTGCAAATATTTTTGTTTGGTATCATGTATTAACAATTATTTATTTTATGTAGACATAGGTTCAAGATGACCAGATAGATATTCACGACACCAGCACAGGGGCCGAGGAGATGACATGGTAGGTAGGGATGTAGAGAAGTTTATCTAGAATGTGCAAGGAAACATGTTTCATTTTACACACAAGGTTCCTATGGTCCAAGTGGAGGATCTGCCAAAGGCGGTGCAACAATAGGTGGTGGGTGTACCCCATGTGTGGGTAAGGCTCTTCCGGTGTCTTGAAAATTCCATAGTATTCTATCATGACACACATCCAATACCTCATGCCTAGATGCCATGGTTATGTGATGCACCAAGCGTATATGTATTTTAGGGCTACAAGCCCAATTTTGTACTATGATTCCATATTTTTTGGATTTAAAGGATGAAACATAAAAAATATTTTGGCCTTCGTCTTTACTTGCATATATTACAATGGATGAATGCATGAATGTGTGTTTTCCTTACTTATTTATGTGACAAATTCCAATCTAAAATGTAATTAGTATATGCATTAGATATGTGATTAAAACTTCTAGGTATATGATTGTAAGTAATAAAATCAAAATATCGTTCTAAAAGTCATACTCGAAGGAAAGGTCAGGGTAGTGTAGGATCTCTGACTTGGTAAATGTCATTCAATTGACATACAAATAACTAGGAATCTATGTGAACTTCTAAAGAATGAAAAACATGTGAAATAACATCATGCAATAGCTCTATAATGGTGTTGTACTCAACCACATTTTTCGTTGATGGCTCCAGAAAAATGCCCCCTAAAGACACCAGTTGTCCCTTGGGTGAATAGATAACCCAAGTGGCAGAAGCCATGTTCTGAATATGACGACTAACACCATTAGCAAATACTAAGAAAATCGATGATTTCATTGACATCTTCCAACCAAGGGAAAACTCAATAAGCAAGCCATGACACAAAATAATAAAGAGATAAATATATACACTAACATACATTAGTATACAAAGGCCACACTCAAGCTTGAAGGCTGAAGTGTAACAAAATTTAAGGTAGAGCTCATTTTTGGGAACATCCAACACATTCCCTTTGTAATCTTCTAACTCATAGGCTCCTTTTTCAATGACAAGTCTCACGATGTAAGGATCATGCCACATGGGATTAAACTTTCCTACCCCTAATGGTTCTTTAGCTTGGTCATAGAGAAGGACCAATTCACCCTCAACGTACAACCAAGGATGGAAAAACTTATCGTACTGGACCTTAACATGTCATTTATTTTCCTTGATGTCCACAGTGGCATCTTAACGCTTCTCATCAATATGCTCTAGGTGTATGAGGCATTCTTCGAGATTGGTCATGTTGGGTAGGAGCTCGACTTCCAACTTGAGATAAGGGATTTTTCATTCAATAGGAAGGATTGAATCCACCCCACGAACTAACTGAAATGGTGAGAAACTGGTGGAAGTATTTAATTTTGTTTAGTATGCCAAAAGTGCATGGTAAAGCATCACATGCCAATTAGATTTACTATGCATGATGATTTTTTGCAAAATGGTCTTGAGAGATTTATTCACAGCCTCTACTTGTCCATTTTCTTGGGGATAGTAGGGTGATGAATGATTATGTTTAAAACCCAGTCTAAATGAAAACTCTGTCATCATTTCATTCTATAAGTGATTTATGTGATCAGTGGCAATATCCTTCAGGATTTTGAACTGAGATATAATCTGATTGAATATGAAAAATGATGCAGTATCACCATCAGATTTAATGGTAGGCATGGAATCATCCCATTTAATAAAATAATCCACAGGCACAATAATGTGATGATGCCCCCCAATCGAGGTTGGGTTGCAGTCCATGAAATCCACCCTCCACTTAGTGAAGGGACCAATGGTAATGATTGGGTGGAGATGGGTAGGATTCGAGTGAATATTATGAGCAAACACCTAGCAAGCGTGACACATCTTGACCACTTCAACGCAATCTTTAAAAATTGATGGCCAAAAATAACCATCTCACAATAACTTTTGGGTTGTTGCAAGTCCAAATAAGTGACCACCAGATGCCCCACTTTGGAATTCATTAAGAATGGATTCATCCTCCTTGTTATTCAAACAACGATGAAAAATAGTGTGCACCCCTCGATGATATAATGTGTCGTTGATAATGTGGTAGTTTTTTTCCTGATGGTGTATACGTCGTTGATCGTCTCATGAAAGATGTTGGGGAAGCTTAAGAGTTTGAAGGTAGATTAAAATATATCCATACAATGGGTATGAATATGAGATAAGGAATATTTTCTCATCCATGAATGAATCATTATGAAAAATATCCTCATCCATCCTAGGGAATTCTGACATCAGTTCCGCAAGAACTGACGAATTCTTAGATTTCACGGAATAAAAATCATGATCAAATTCCTATAGAATCACAATTCAGTTATTGTATTTCCCCCCCTATGATACGTTGTGTAAGGACATATTGAAATGGATTTATGTTAGAAACCATGACAATCTTACAGAGTAAGATATAGTGACGTAATCTGTGAACTGCATGCACAACTACTAAGGCTAGCTTCTCTATGTGAGAATACTTAAGTTCATGACCATCAACCATCTCGATCTCGACCTCTACAATATTTCTTCCTAACTAGACCAGGAAAGTGGGAAGGATACCATGGGGTCTGAAAGATCGTCCATCGAATGCACTCAACATGGTCATGGATTGAGAAAGCAACGAATAACCAATAGATTTCCAACAACATAGAGACATTATGGACATCGAAGCACCTTCATCAATGATAGTATGTTTAATGGTGACATTCATACCCTCCACATGGATTTGAAAGGCCACGTGGTAATGAAAGTGAGGTTTGGCATCCACAACATCAAACTTGATAACCTTTGAGCCACTCATGTCTAGAACTCCTAAAGCAAATAGCAAGGCATTCCTCTATGTGGGACATGTCTGGAGAACCTCCAAAGCCGACATCACACATGACGTTTGGCCCAAATCCTCGATAATCGAGTGATTTTGGGCATCTCTGGCATTAGGATTGTGGGTAGAGTTCTTAAGGACTCCTTTCCTAATATGAGGTGGAGGTTCCATCTTATCATTGTACAAAGGTGTTTTTGAAGGAGGGGGACCTATAACATGCTATGAAGAAACATAATCATGAATTTGATTGGTTACACTAACCTCAGATTTAACCATATTGACACAAATATGTCCACCATCATGTGTCAAGGGATTTTGACTTCCAATCGATGCATTTCCAGTGTTGGAGGCCCATGAGGTCATATTTTTGTTATGTGGAAATGAATTAGTCATCACATGAGGATGTTTCACTATGAGCCTCAAAGATTCCTCAATTTTGGGACACAAATGGGTAAGGTGATCATATTTCCAAAGTTTAGAAGGAAACTTCACCTTCCTCTTTTATTTCTTGCCCTCACCAATATTATTATTATTGTTGTCCTTGTCTTTATTATTTTTATTATTCTTCCCACCCTTACGATTATTACCACATCCTTTCCTTTTGTTCTCTTTGGGTTGTTGGTCATCGTTTGGGTTCATCGATTGTATAGAATGCAAATCGATCGACTAGGTTAGTGAGGATGAAGTCATAGCTTGTGTTGCTAAATATAGGTTAAGAGACAAATACTTTAGCTGGTTCATCACCAGGTTTGCAATCTTATAATTTGTGGAGCCTATGATGTCTTTGGCATGACGCTCGAGATTTTGTCTAATATAATAATTTGACCACGGAGCATCAGGGATTATTTCGTAAATAATCCTAGACTGATTATATATAAGGTCCAAATACTAAGATTTGAAGATGGCCTCTTCCTTAGATGTCACTCTAGATGTAGAAATATCCTTCGAAATGTAAGGCAACAAGGACTTGAGGAACCATTCCAACAGAAAATCTAGAGGAATGTAAGCTTTAATCAACCTCTTTCGTCTATGCCACTCTTAAATATGATTGGAGAAGTGGGTGGCGTTATCTTGATGAAAATATTATAAAATTTCTATGTCAACATTGTAATGAACCCACAATTGGAAGTGGTTGAGAAAAACTAGGACCATCTAATTGAAATTTCCATAAGTTCCCCTAGGTATCTCAATGTACCACTTTGCGTCAACCCCCATAAGGTTATGTTGAAATAGTCTCAAATGAATAGAATTTTCATTAAGGGAGTTATACTAGCACCATAGGTTAAAGTTTGTCACTTGATCACCTGGGTCCTCACCGGTCTTGCCCTCAAAATTTGGAATGTCAGAGGGAAACTTGGTAGGGATGGGGGGCCATGATGGATTGTGATGCACTGGTTCATTCATTATTTTTGACAAGTCTGGAAGATTTAACGTGGCCAGAAAAGCAAGTCAGGGTTGTGGCATATGAGCCCATGCTTGTGGTACAGGAGCAGACCCAGGGTTCAGCTCCAAGAGTGCACCAACAATCCCTAGCTACTGGCCCTTTCGGCAGCACCTATGAAGCAGATGCAGTCTCACCCGAAGCAACTATGAGGGGGTTGCAGGACAGAGATGTCTACAACTAAGGGAATATCAATTGGTTCTTATTACAACAACAACATAACCTGCATCTACCATTAAAACATGGATGGTTTTAGGGGCTAAATTTCGTTCATGGGCTAATTTTCCATGGTTTTTCCAAAAAATGAGATTCACTATTTTAAAAATTATTCGCCCAAATTCTATAGGATAAAATTATTTTACCTTAAAAATCGCTAAAATTTTATAAAAACTCTATAAAATCCTTAATATTTTGAATATTTTTACAAAAATATCGCTAAACATTTATAGTTGGCATATGAAGGATTAGTAAGATTCACCAAGGTTTCTACATTTTAAAATGAATTTCCATCCTTAAAATCATCTCTGCATTAAACTAGCTAGATCTATCCCTCACATCTATAGATCTGATCTAATACAGTAATGCAGATAATAATATAACAACATCAGAGCTCAAAGTATCAATCACACACACAAAAATAGAGGTACATGGTTCACCCTCTCTCTAGGGCTATGTCCAAAAAACTGTGCTTATGATATATTAAGGTAAAGCTTATAGTCTTGATCTGTGCTCTTGGCCAGCATATCCTTTCTTCTTCCTCTCTCCTCCTATGCACCCAACTATAGGACTTGATCTTCACACCCAGCTGAAGATCTTACAATACCAGAAGGCTCTCTATCTCAACACTTCTCTCACCCTCAAAACAATATTCTCTTGATGAACAATACTCGACTATAAGGCTCAACCATAGTACCGACCTGACCTAGGTCCTCTCAACCTCTATTTATACATTATAATCCCTCACTGACAACCTTAGGTTGAAACCTAGGTGTCAAAACCCTAATTATCAAAACCCTAGGTGTCTACAACCCTAGGTCAACTTGACTCATTATTTTCAAGCTTCACCAGCCTATCTTTCCTTCTCTATCTCACGGTACTCCAAGACATCTAATGCTAGCTTTTTCCACTTCCTGAGTCATCCTCAGTCCATCCTTCTTGTTGATTTGTCATCATCGATCTCCTCATCCAACGACCTGCTTTTCCACACTTTTCTCCATCTTCTATGTTCTTTTTCTCACTTCGACCCAGTGACAACCATTGTGTCTCCCGCAAATCTCGCTTTTTACCTTTTCTTCCTCGTTCTTTGCTTCCTTCCATAACCCATGGCCAAAAATGCTCCTAGGAAATATTGGGTTTGAGAGATCATGGGACAACCAAGGTTTTGGTATACACCATGTCCATGTTTGGTAAGATAGTATCCTCCTCCCAAATGACTCATAAAAGGTTTTAAGGGTGAAATCCTCAATAAAGACACTTGCAAGGAGAAAGATACATGATAAGGGTTATTCATGTGAGGATATATGTTTCCCCCAATTGAAGAAACTCTATGCTTGGGGTTTCCCATACCATAAAATTGACTCTCCCCTGATGAAACTCCAGAGGTTAGAGGAAGGTTCGCCATAATAAAATAATTCATAGGAATCGACGTTGTGGAAGAAGGAATGATAGACAGAATATAAGAAGTAGAAGGACCTCCCATTTGAGCACTCCATCCTAAAATATTGAAGCTAGGATTAGTTCTAGAGGAAGGAGGATTCCAACCTCCTACTGTGGGAGTTGGTTGAGGGATATAACCCCCACCAAATGAAAAAGGAGTATAAGGGAGCATTGTGCCCCCAAACCCAAAGCTAGGATTTACATTAGATGTCTAAAAGAAGGATGAAAAGTGTGAAATCATGTCTATAATACCAAAATATAAAGGATTAGAGGCCCAAGACATTGACTAAGTACCATGATTCAGTGAACTTCCTGGGAACACAAAAGGATTTGTTCTCATAGGTTGAGAAGAGACCACAGGTTGGGAAGTATTAAGTGAGGGATTCTCTGGAATCCAAACCATCGATGATGCAGGAGTCGAGGGGACTCCACTAACTATAGTGGAAGATGGAGTTGAAGGGATTCCTGATACATTCATATATAACTCAGTACTCATGGTAGGATTATCGTGATCCTGAGAGGTGGATATATATGTACCGTGGTTATTAACTCTATGCCTTTTAGGAGGTGTCTTCGATAAAGGATCTAATTGTGGTGGTAGATTCAAAATATGAAGAGATCGGTGGCAAGGCTAGTCTTTCTCCATGATGATTTAGAACTTGTAATGAAATACAAAATCCTAAGGCCAATTATTAATCAAAGAGCACACTCCGAAATAAAATTAAAGGCCAATGCACACAAACATGATATGACAGTTAAAGGGACCTCCCAAACTAAAGAAGGTATGCCTCTCCCAATAGGGGATGAGACTCCAAAACAATAGAGTGGAGGTAATAGAATCAATTATAAGGAAATCATAGGCTTCACAACACAGTTGGTCAAATTCCTCCGAAGAGAAAATCCTCCATAAATTTTGTGTGTTGTACAATCCCTATCTGACTCAAGGTACCTACAGAATAACCCTTACAAGAAAACTTGTTGGATACATAATTCAAGAAACTAAAGTCACCATGATATAACCAATGCTCAGGATAACATTTGCAGATCTAGTCCACCATATGGGTGTTGGGCTCTAAAGATGTCCTAAAAAAATCCTTAGTTTAATATTAATTTATCAACCCGAGGATTCATCTTTTCTTTCAAGAATATCAAAAAAGTCTATGCAGATATTTGTAGAGGTTGAAATCGTGTAGCTAAAGAAAATACGAGTTTATCAATAATCAAGTTCCTCACACATTCATTAAGACTTTGAAATTAAGATCTTACTCAACAAAATTATAATCTAATTTATAACATGCTGTGAATTTAATGCATTAACCAAATTGTTGAATTCATCTAGCTAAGAAACAATAATTTAATCTGTGAAAACACTTGATGAATCAATCTATTTCATATGACTACGAAAAAAATAATTCAATCTATGAAAATACTTAATGAATCAATCTATCAATGACTATTTAACCTACTAGAAAAAAAACAAAGAATTATTATAAAATTAAGAAAGAAAAAAAAATGCGGATTTAAGCGAAAGGAACAACAATTGTGAATTCAAGCAAAAGGAACATCTAATGTAAATTTAATAAAGGAACAGTGTATGTGAAAATGAGAGGAACTGTCAAACAAATAAACTAACAGAAATGGGAAATGGAACAACAATCAATAACCTAATGAAATATCTATCCTCGTTTAAATAACATAACGAATTTATAAAAGCATCAACACAGTCACGCATTTATCTTAATTGTTGCAAAGAGATTTAAATCACAGGAGTGAAATCAAATTGATACGATTAAAAATTGAGCCAGTAACTCCTTTTCACTGGGCCCATGATCTTCAAAAGTACTGTTGTTAGAAACTCAATATGCAAAAATGGTAATAACGCTCAAGGATTTTATTAGCTTCATAACTGGTCAAATATTTACAATAGACTTCTTATATAGAGCAATTCAGAGATTTGAATGCTTGGATAATTTTTTTCGATGTTTCTCTAGGTTTCATTTCCCTCTATATATTACAATGATATGGGTGAATTAAGCTATCCTGAGGATCAATAGATCCTCAGGATTGCTTTTACTATTTATAAAGATTACAACATAGAGAGTCAATCTACCTCAAAACTGTTTTGCTCCTGATTTCCTTAACCTCCAACAGTATACGCATATTCATAATATTCTTAGCTATCTTGAGTTTAACCAAATTTTCCATTTCTGCAATAAAATCAAACAATTCAAATTGAAATTAAGAAATTATCTAATATTACTCAATAATATTTCTAGAAGACTTTTTAATCATTTTATTTCCTAATTATCTCTAATTAATGGAAAAGTCAATCAAGATTATATCATAAACCATGGTGATAAGGAGGATATTTGTACCTTTGTCTCAACTCAACATACCCCCCATATTACCTTCTTGCATGTCCTCATGCAAGAAAATATGTTACATGTAAAGAAGTGATGCAGAAGGGAGGAGAGATTTGTTCTCCAGGTCTTCTGAACCCATTCTTACTTTTGAGATCTTCAAAAGAAACTTCTTCCTCCTTACGAATTTCATAATTACTCTTATAACCCTTTGGAGGATACCAAATAATAGGAGGACTATATCTACACCCAATTTAGGTAGGACCTTCATCCAGGTTCATCCTGGCATACCTCTCCAACCTGAACGTAGCTTCATGAAAGTTTTTGAAACCAAAGGCTTCCCTATTCTTGAATGCATTTGGGGAGGCATCCCATATTATTTTGGAAGAAACAATAGCTTCGTCTTTAAGCTCCCTAAAATATGGTAGTCCTGAACATACAACCTGCCGATGGATAGGAGCTAAAGATTCTATAACCTTATCCATTTTCATGAATGTTTTGTGATGCATAATGGCTACAAAGGATTTAGGAGGCTCCCCTCTGATCCAGAGGTCCAACCCAGTATATATTTTCATGAAAAACTTATGTGCTTTATCCCACCTAGTTTGGTTCTTTGTAAAAGACAAAAATGCTTGAAACTGTATGTCCCCAATGAAAAGATTAGGGTTATCTTTTCTATTTTCTCCCAAGATGAAGTTGTGAAGGTATAACTCCCACATAAAGTATTGCATTCCTTCTTCTTGATCTCTAAAGAATGAAAAAAACTCAGAAACAATGGTGAACGCAAACGGTTTTCCTTCTCTAATAGCTTTTATCCTTAGCAACAAATAATGTTCTAATAAAAATAAGGTGTAATTAGTGGAGGAGCCCTGCAATATACTATATCAAAATAAACAGAGAAACTTTCTTTGATTTGCTCGAAAGATTTATCTAACTTTCCCTGTAGTTTCTTCACCTTTCCTTGAGCTCTGTTGAGCTCAGAAAATGTCTCATTCTCTGTTGCTGACATGGATTTAAGTTGTGTGAAAACTTTTTGATTCTCTTCCATTGTTATCATTTCACTCCTGCATTGAGTCAGGGTCTGTTGGGTTTGCACCAGCTCTACCTCTAACCTGTTAATGACAACACTCTGTTCAGGAGACTGAAATGATTCCTCAGTATGAAAAGTTGTCTCTTTTGTTGTTGGTGCATCTGTTTGGGTATTTGTATGAATTGTCTCCAAAGGAGCAGAAAAATATGTAGGAATTACTCCCTCATTTTGGACAGTTGTTTCTTCTACTATTGGAATCTCTGTTTGGGTCTCTATATCTACTATTTCCAATGGAGCAAACAATTATGTCTGTGTTACAATAGAACTTGTATGGACTATCCTCCTAGAAAGTGGGTTCCTTCCCTGTGTTCTAGGCCTTTTGGATTTTTTCATTTCATAGGCCTTATCAACTTGATCCAATTGTTTCCTTAATTATTTAATTATTTATTTGAGTCTACCAACTTTTTGCTTTAGTACTTTAGTTTTTTTAACCCTTTTCCTAAACAACTTGTTTTCCTATTTCAATTTTCTGATTTTATTGTGTCCTTTGCCTGTTGTTTTTTGTTTATGGGGAATGTGAAGGTTTTCCTCACCTTGATCAACTAATGATTGTTCCCCTGTTTCTTCTGTGTGCTCTTTCTGTTCTATAGGGTTGTTTACCTCAATGTGAGGTCTTTTCTATGTTGTATCTTCAGGGAATGGCATCTCTATTTCAAGGAGGTTCAAGGTAGGGTTTGGAGAAGAATTCGATGCTTGGTGTTCTTCAGACCTTCATGTGTCTTAGGTAACTGATGTCCCTAAATTCCCCATTACTTGAGCCATTTCTACCTCATAAATTTTGAAAAACTGTTCTGTAAGGTTTTCAAGTGATGGTTGTTCTGTCTTTGTATTTTCTTGAGTGTCTTGTGAGGGTTGTTCTGTCTGCATAGCTTCCTGAATGTTCTTAGGTTGATTTATCTTTTTCCCCCTTATTCTTTTCACAGTAGAGGTTTCAGGGACAACAATTTTTCTTTTTCTCCTCTTCCTTGATGTTCCTGCCTATTTGGTCTGGGTTTCTGCCAGCTAGATGGGGTCTACTTCAATTTTAGGCTGGGGTAGTGGAGTTTCAATTTGGGCACTACTTCCTTCTTTCTGAGTTGTCTCAATTTCGTGTGAGGGCATTTCTTGGTGGATTTAGGGTTGTTTGATTTGTAGGGGCCTATCGGCCTCGATTAAATATCCCTAGGTTATTTGAGTTTGGCTTAGGTCCTTGTTTACTATTAACTTTACTAGTCCATGGTGACTAATTATGGTGGCAGGGTCTTTAGCCTTCTGATTTCTTGCAGCAACTTCTTGTAACATGGCATTTAGAAAAAATGGAAAATTTATTACTAACATTTGTTTTAGTGTTGCTAACAATTTGAGGTGGCGCAACCTCACTACATTGTACCTCCCATCACATGTGATATACCTTTGTATTACTCCTTCCAACTCCCTCCATGGCTCGCTAAGAGTGCTAGGGTTGAGTCCCTTCCCTTTTTTATCGAGTTCTTCTCCAGGTTCTACGAAAGATTCCACGACCTCCTTAAGCATTGTATACTTCCAAGTCCATGGTATGCCTTCATTGTGGAGGCCTGTAACCTCTGCTATAATTTCTTCAGTGATGAAATTTTTATGTCTCGGATCACAGAGACTCCTCTCTACAAGTTATGGAAAAATGCTAGCATGATATTTGTGTCATATCCCTACAATATGGTGAAATATTATGTCCACCCTAGATGATGTAAAAGTTCCCTTGCCTATTCGGTTACCTGCAGAAATGTGGGCTCTCGTCATACAATTCAGACTCCCATATCTTATGTGAACAAACGAGGACAGCTATCATTCCTAGCTGCAGCATAGTTTGACCAGCTTTTGAGAAAATATTACCATAAATAGTGAATATCATAGAACAACAGATGTATATAAAAATGTGAGTTTTCCCATTTATTACAATCATTATGATCTATCGATAAATGTGAATAATATTTTCCCCCTCATAAATGGAAAGGTCAACCTCGAATGTTGACATGTGCAAGTGTAATGATGGTAGGTAGTTCAAGTGAGGGGTTATTAATACACCGTCATCATCGCTGGAAGAATAAGCAATAATAATTTTCAAAATAACTTTAACGGTAATTATGAACAATAATTACAATTATAATTACCAGAAATAGTGAATATCATAGAACAACAGATGTATATAAAAATGTGAGTTTTCCCATTTATTACAATCATTATGATCTATCGATAAATGTGAATAATATCTTCCCCCTCATAAATGGAAAGGTCGACCTCAACTGTCGACATGTGCAAGTGTAATGATGGCAGGTAGTTCAAGTGAGGGGTGATTACTACGTTGTTGTCATCGCTGGAAGAACAATCATTAATAATTTTCAAAATAAATTTAACGGTAATCATGAACAATAATCACTCTTGTGTGGTAAATTCAAATTTACATACCTATGTTCAAAAAAAAAAATGTTTAAGGAAAAAGATCCCGAATAATTTAAATTTGTTCACATGTTTAAAAATATTCCACATGTCATAACCTTGTTACTTTCCCTTGTTATTGGATATAACTGGAATGATATCCTCTTTGTTAGGAAAGAAAGTCTAGGAACACATAAAAAACTTGGCGTATTTAAGGTAAACTTCCATACCATAGGCAGAGCCACTGCTTCCAACAGGCATCCATAGCCTGGTTTCCTTTTAACCCATAGATGGGCCCATATTGTCAATAAATATTTTGAATCATCTTTTCCCCAAAATACCACTATCCTGGTGTTACGAGGGAAAAACTCTCTATGGCCAAGGGTAAACCATAGTAGACAGGTATGACTGCAAAAATCAACTCAATTCCATCATATGTTATATAAACTAATGTGCAAGACAAGATAGAGGCATACCTCGATCCAACGTTCAATGATGTTCCACCATTGAGCACTTTGACCCAAAGTTTTATACCTACAAGAAGTTATTAACAAAAAAGTAGAGCAAGTATATAGTGATAATATGAAAGGGTTATCACATTAGAAAACATAATCCATTAATAAACATTACAAACATGCCCATGGATAATAATCAAATATTTTCCCAATATGAATAGGATGGGAAAGGAGTATTTCTATTAATAATTGATCACCAGAAGTGACAACATTATAGAATTTTGTGTCGGCATGGTTTGAAACCAAAAAACCAAGTTCCTTCCAACTGGGCCTCCACCACTTCACTCCTCCACCAAAGGAAAACTTGAATGAGAGAGACAATGAGGTTCTCTAAACAATAAGGAAATATTTTGGGGGTTGAACACTGTGTTCAAACTTGAGGAACAAAGGGATGCAGAATCGATATGAAGTAATTTCTCCAGAGTGACTTTTCTCTCGAAGTTGAATGCTTTCTCCTTTTTTCCATAGCTCAAAATTGTGCTCTTATAGCCTTCAAAATGCAACTGAAGGGACGAATCAGAACGTTTCTAGAATATGGAAGGCCAAGGATTAGAGATCTCTTGTTGTGACATGGAAACCTAACACTATTTTTGTATTTTTTTGCACAAATCCCTATGTATGTGGGTTGTAGTGGAGCAGCTTGCATATACGCTTGTTGCATAGCTTATAGGGTGTGTATATGTGAAAAAATGTTAATTTTTATCTTTGGATTCATTAAAAAGGGATGATAAGCCTGCATAGGGGAATGGAAAAAGGCCCTCTATGCAAGATAGCAATGGTGAGGCAAATCATGCTATAACAAATCTCCCCTAATGTGTGAGATCATAGGAGTATCTGCGATGGCCAAAATACATTATAAATAACCCAGGAGTGGAGTGGTAGAGAACCATTTGGAAGAAATTGATTTCTCATTACATTATGTACTGACTTTTCATACATGGCTACCAAGAATACAATGTAGATCCATGTGGAAAATATACCAACCAAGTGCTCATGGCCATGAATAGGCAAATACAAATGTGGTTATCTGCAAAAAGTTGTCATAGTCACGAACAAGGCCCAGTGAAACCAGTCTCAAAACCAATCTAAAGATATATGTATACCAAGGAGCACAATCTAATCTCCCATGATCACTAAAGTCGAACATGTGCTAGTCCAATGAAAGGGAAGCAACAACTCAGGAAAGTTGTGTCCACATAGTGATGTCTTCAAGTCTTCTACACTATCCGCCAAGGTGAAAGTCTACATCATGTGAATAAAGGAGTTGAGGTCAAACATAATGAGACATCATTTGATTACTGGTGATTTAGGTATACCATTAACAAACACGAGATAGCCTACCAATGATGAAAGTAGGTATCAAGTCACTGAGTACATTCCCGCAAGTGTGAATAAAGGAGATGGTGTTGAACACTTGAGAAATCCATTGATTAGGATACATTGATGTATTCCCATCTATCAATGGTAAGAGAGCCTACCACTGATGACTGTAAGCCTCAAGGTAATCATAAAACTCTAGGTCCCATATCCAGAATAAATGAGTTGAAGTCGATGGAAAGAGACCTACTGAAAGGAGAGAATTAAGGAATCTCTCATCAGTCAGCATGAGGAACAAAGCACGAGCTTCATTATTTGGTGGAGATTGGATGAAGAATATGTTCACGAACCAACGATCATGTGTTTCTTTTGTGCATACCAAATGAAAGCGGTATACAAGAAAGACCCTCTAAATAACATCCAATGATGAAAACAGATGACAAAGGTGAGGAAACCACCAATAAGGCTAATGGCATTCGAGACACTACACGAATCCCAAAGTGTGAATAGATGTCTTGTCGTCAAACACAAGGGAAACCAGCCAGTCAATGATCAATGATGAAATGTTAATTTTTGGGTTCAATGTGACCTACCATTGATGAAAGTAGGGCCAGGGTGCATGATAAGACCATAGTATCATGTGATTCTGAGACAAACTGAGCATATGGCCTACATGCAAAGTCAATATTTATGAGGAGTGGCCGACGCAGGTTGATAGACTTCCTTTGAACCAGAGCATGAGACATATGATGGACTCCAGTAGCATAGAATCAATGATGTGACAATTAGATGCAGGAGGCATCAATAACATTCTCTATAGGGACAGGAAGATTAACCAATCGGTAGAGAAAACTCTGTAATGGGATCATCTTCCTAAGTCCATGCTAAACCCAAAATTACAATGACATAAGGACTCAATAATTTTGTGCTCTATTCAAAGGTGACATGACTGCTGCCAACTATAATATAGTATTCCCTTCCCACCTGTCTTTTTTTGTTTTTTCATAACAAATAAATGTTATGATATAGAGGAGGAAACGAGTGTCAGAAGTAAGCAAAACTAGTTCCATTAGTGGAACATACTTATGCTTAATGCAAGGAAATGCATGCGGGAGATGGACACTCAGGGTGATGTTACCTCCAGGGTATAGGGTGTCAAATTGAGAAGGATATAAGCAAGGCTCTGCTTGGTTGAGGATGAAAAACTGCTTAGGCAACGATTTATAATGCAAAGAGAGAACCGGCTAAAGGCTCAATACTGCAAGAAAGGGCATGAGATGCAATCACAACTTAATGCCAAAAAATATCCTTTTTTATGCCTTGTAGTCTACTTGGTGTGAAAAAGGGGTAAACTTGTGCCAAATAGATGTCTTTTCAAATCCAATTTACGAGTGTGAAAAAGACAAGTTCACTCGACGATCTTTTCTATTTCTGATAACGAGTCGAAAAAGAGCTTAACTAAGACTCATGAACTTTCAAATCTAGTTTAATGAGTGTGAAAGGTACAAATCACTCGTTAATCTTTTCAATTTTTATACAAGTCAAAAAAGAGCCTAACTAAGACTCGTTTTGTGGGAGTCCATGAGGAATAAGGATGCATGTGCATGAATGAGAAATGAGGCTCATCATAAGGTCATGTATTGAATTATATTGGACTCCCGGTCCTAAAGGAAAAAACTCGGCATAGGCACCAAATGACAAAGGGGATCTAACGTAGGGCACCCATGTTTGGTAAGTCTCTACCATTTATTAACGACACTATTTATAATAGACGAAAGGTTTTGTATCGCAACAAATGGGTTCGTACCTAAGGCGTAAAAAGAAGTATATGAAAGATGATGCAGAAATGCATGATGGAGTGGATACTTATCTTAGGTTGTGAAAATACCTGCCTGAGGTGACAAACAACCAATTATGACGTTGAAATCCATAAGAAAACTGAATCAAAACTGCAAAATCCAGCTCAAAACAACTCTTGAATTAGTCCATTAGGTTAAAAAATAGCATAAAACTACGTAAAGTGGGTAAAAATAGCTTATAAATAATAACAAAATAAAAAATTACTATATCATTTTGATTTTTACCCAAATAGTGCAATTTGGACCAAAAATACCTCCAATATTCAAACGATGATTGTAGGAGCATCAGGCAATGAAATTACGAACCATCTGTATCATGTAACTCTTCATCTCTTCTTCTTCAAATTTAGTGGATTACAATTTTGAATTAGGTTTCCATTTTTTAGTTTTTAAGGGCATAAATTAGGATTTTCGATATACGCAGGTTTCCTTTGTGAAGGTCATGTGTACGACTATGTATATGCCCCTGTGTGAACTACAGGGTGCATATACAAATCCCTATATACAACTATGGGCAAAGAAAACCATGTGTAGGTATGCAAATAGACAAAAGAGGGATTCTAACTCAAAAAAGTGATTTGTTTTTGCAGGATGGTCTTGGAATGGGGAGAGCGAGAGCATGAGGAGGTGGATGCAGTTGTTGAATGAGATTCGGTGGCTCAAGTGACTTTAAAAGGATGTGTCTTGTACAAATTTTGGGCTCTCAAGGGAATGAGGGCCCAAGTGAGGTTATTGGAGATGTTGGTGGGTTACTGGGACCCTGATAGTGAGAGATTTATCCTCAATGGACAACCACTAAGGATAGAATTAGAGGACATCTACTTTTTGACTAGTCTATCACACCGAGGGGAGGTTGTGAACCTCAACTCATGCGTAGCAGAGAGTGGAATGAAAATTGAAGAGTATATATATGCCCATTGTGTAGCAGGGACTCCCAAGGTGGGAAGCCAAGTCCCCATCCAGGAAATAAGTAATCTCAGTTTGAAGATCATAGTGCTTGTGCTTACTAGGATCATAGGTTTAGCCTCATTGCATCAAGCCTCGAGACCGCTTATGTTTTTTGCAGTAGAGTGTGTTAGACCCATTGTCTATGACTGATGTACCTCACTATTGACCAACATGAAAGGTTAGTTGACAGAGTGCAAACAAGGGAGTAAGAGAAACTTTGGGTTTGCCTCTATTTTTTATAGCTTATTTTTCAAGTGGGTTCCAGGTCTGGAACCTAGAGTGGAGGTTCTTCCTAGAGGACCTCGAGATCCATCCATGGTATGGTGGATTGAGGTCATGAGATGGAAAGGTGGAGGTAGGGTATCAACACCCTACAACGATGAATTTTTCTTTTGGTAGCGGTGACATATCATTACTCTAGACGACTATCCCTATGCAGGGATCAATTTCCAAGGAGATCTTGATATGCCACTTCCACTAGGGACCACCTACGGTGACATAGGTAACAAATTTTTAAATATTTCATTTTTTTGTATTTTTGTATTTAAGGAAGAAAAATATTTTTGGGATGGTGTTTGAGTATTGATTAAACACTTGTGTGATCACAGACGTGGGTCCACGATGACCAGAGGGATTTCTATGACATAGACGGAGGAACCAACGAGATAAATCGGTGGGAGGAGAAGCAGAGAGAGTCCTAAAAAATGTGCAGGGTAACCCGTCTTGGTTGACCTAGAGGATTCCTATGGTTCGGGTAGAAGATCTGCTTGAAGCCATGCAACAACAGGTGGTTGGTGTACCTAGAGCATGGGTACGACATCTCGCAAATGTCGTGGTTTTCTACCATGACACACATCCAGTTCCATAGGCATAGATGTCGTGGAACATGTATACCGGCTGTATATGTGTATTAAGGGTTTTAGCCCCAATTTTGTAATATAAACACCATATTTTTAAATATATATAAAAAGGGATCTTCGACTTCACTTATATCTTACAATGTGTACATTGATTTAATGGTTTTCTTTGCTTTATTAATGTGACAAATGCCAATCTAAAACGTAGGTAGCATAGGCATTGGATACATGATTAGAACTCCTAGGAATGTGATAATATGTAACAAAATCAA
>SNQJ01S0060462.1:0-31652 GCA_010110895.2 Picea sitchensis
GAAGCACGATCTGACGTCTACCGTAGGTACCGCGGTATACCCCCGCAGTCACACGTGTAAGTCCCTAGAATATGGGAAACTAAGTTTCTAGATCGCAATCAGTCACCAGGTAGGTACAGTCGACAGTCGGGTGGATCGCAATGAGAAGGATAACAAGTCTAAAACATATCAAGGGTATCGAGAGAAAATGGTCCAGAAAAAAACAGAGGATCTTGAACGGATTCGAGGTCCACGAAGCTCGATAGGAAAATGCAGTCGGTATTACTCGCGAGACATATACTCAATATGCATTCCCCACTATGTTCAGTCTGATTTTGGAGGGTTTATCTCCATTGCCTTTCCTCATGCGACCTCTTGTTTATCCCCTGTGTTAGAGGGGGGTCCCGGATAAATTTTATGATACTGGACTTAAGCACTCCCTAACTCGGACTCTAATGTTTGAGTTAAAATCCTTGAAGAGTTTCCTCTCCAACCTAATTCAAGGCCCTAAACCCTAAAATAGTTTGTTGACCCTGTAAACAAAAAGCCTAGTGTATTTTAGATTAAGCGTTCTTTTTAAAGGCTTGATTTACTCAAAAGGTGTGGTAGTGCAATTGATGTTCTTAGGACTCTTGTATAAAATGAAACTTATAATAACACTGACAAAGAAGGATTATCTTTCTTATTTTTCTTTTGAAATGTTTTCAAGATGAGAAGAAAACAAAACACTATGCTGATTTCTTTTTCTTTTTCAAATAACAATGCAAAGCAAATGCAAAGAAAGAAAGAGACCTAACAAACTAAGTTTTTTTTTTACATTTTCTTCCAATCAAAGAAGAACTAACAAAAGATGCTAAAAGAAACTGATGAATACACGATTCAAGCTAAAAATTCTAGGAAACACAAGAAGACCAAGAAAAAAAGTAAATGGAAACCTATACCCAAGCTATAGCCACAAACAGAGACTTTGGATTGATCCAAGAAATCCCTGAGAAGTGAGAACTTCAATCAAGAAAGAGGTAAACTCCCTCTTTTTCAAAAAATTTCATGAAACAGAGATGTGAGATGTTGCATCAACAACCTACGTATGTACGCGGGTTGTTTACTGAGCAGAGTGTGTATGTACACGAACTGACCCAAGACAGCGTGCATACACCTTTGTATCTCTTCAAAAAAAAAAAAAACAATCTTACAGGGCAGGGACAACTAGTATTCCACCTTAAGGTGACCAGAATCTCTTGACAGACTCAGAAAACTCGAAAGAAACTTGAAAGGCAAAAAAACCAATCAAACAACCCAAAACCCCCTAAAAAACCCTAGACGCATCCCTAATATGGTCACCAGTTCTGGTAGCGGAAAAAAAAAACCCTTTAACTACACCAGGGTTCAAGATGTAGACAGAGAGAATAACTGTCTAAAAGCTAATCAATTCTCTATACTACCCAAAACATACCAAAACTAATATAAAGAAAGAAAACGAAGAAGAGATCGAGTAATTATACCTCTAATCCCACGTCTGGTGATGATATCCTCACACTTGGAAGTTCCACTGACTGTGTATCTCCTCCCAAGGCTGACCTGCATCCAAAGATAGGAAAACAAGGAACTACGAGCATGTTATTCTATATATAAGTTAGGGTTAGATGTAAATTGTCAAGTATAAATCAATAAAAGCACTCAAGACACCATCATTTGGGACACGAAAATGTGATTCTTTTATTCATAATACAAAGATTATACCTTACAATCTGAGTCGGCCATCGTTCCGTGAACCTAGTATGAGCTCCTCTTTACCATGCTCCAAGTGCACCTTGTATGGAATTCTTCTCTCAACCTTCTGATCACCTCTATGGAAGGGAATGGTCTGAATGGAGGAAGGAGTTGTTGAGGGTATGTTGAGGCAATATCTCACAAAAGGAAGAAATATCTTGGGCAAGGAGGGGAAGTGAAATCGAGCAGAGTTTCATTGTTCTTATGATTATGGTTGAAATGAGACCCCAACACCTCATTTTATATGCCAAAATGATGGTTATTCGGTTGGGTGATGGGCTATAACAGGTGGATTAGTTGGGAAACCTCCAATAGCCTATGAATTTCAACGAATTCCTTGCAACTTTTTATTTTTTGCAACTTTTACAAGCATGCGCGGGTTATAATGGTGCAACATGTGTATGTACGTGAGGTGTAATGGTGCAGGGTGTGTACATCTTCCAAAAAATGTTTTTTTAAAAAGAGCTTCTCAACAATTCTTTGGAAAATATGCAAGTAAGAGGGCCAAGGCCATGTATGTAAGAGTAGGGAATATTAGGGCTATAACAACTAGGAGGGTTGAAGATGAAAAGTATTTTCTGTTAGAATGTCTGGCATATACCCAAATCAAATCTCAATTTCAAAACATTTGTCACACTACCAACCTTCTTAACTTTCTAACTAATAAAAACTATGGTGATATTGGAACACTTCTCTTCATGTTTTTCGAGCATAGAAATACAATTATAAAGAAATACAAGTAATCCCTAACTTTCTTAAGGTCCAATAGACCAAATTCAGTCTCAATGAGCATTAATCATCATCGTCGTCGTCCTTCTAACTTCCTCAAAATATCTTAGGTATACTTAGCTTGTGATATGAAAATGTTGTCTCTTTTTTTCCATACTTTTCAATGCTCAAGAAATAATACAAATCACCAAGACCTGTGATCTCAAATTCAACAATCATATGTGACTTAAAATTTTGAAACAATTCAGGATTTTTCCATGTATAAATCAAGACATCTACATATAATGCAACTATTAGAATGTATTGCACTCAAGAAAGAATATAGAGATTGGGTCCAAATGATCTCTTAACTAGTCCATGATCTTGAAAGTATTTATCAACCATTGAATACCATGCTCTTGGTGCCTATTTGAAACCATGCAAGCCCTTATTCAACCTATAAACACAATCTTCTTTACTTGAAAATTCAAATCCTTCAAGTTGCTCCACATAAATTTCTTCATCAAGATAACCATTCCAGAAAATTGATTTAACATCCATCTGATAAATTGTCCACTTATATTGTGCAATTAACACAAGTACCATCCTAATTATGTCCAAATTTTCCACTGGAGCAAAGGTTTCTATAAAATCAATTCCCTCTTTTTGTGCATGACCCTTTGCAACGAAACAAACTTTGGCAATTGTAACATTTGATTTATACTTAGTCTTATACACCCATTTAGTAACAATTACATCTTTTCCTTTGGGTAAATTGACCAAAGTCCCATGTATGATTTCTTATTAAAGGATTAAACTCTACCTCCATTGCTTCATTTCAATATTCTTTGTTAATGTTTTTGCATAACTCTATGGTTAATCAAACTTCATTACTTATGTCATAAGAGAAAATTTCACATTACTTTGTGATCTAGTGACTCCTCTCTCAAAAAATATATCCACCATGTTACTCTTTGATTGACCTCTGACTACCCATTTAGGCTTCCTCTTGACTTCATCTACTTTAGTTGTTTTGGAACTAGATCCATCACCAATTATCACTCCATTCTTGCTTAATTCAATCTGAACAAGTCATGGATAAAAAAGTATGTACTCATCAAACACAATAGTTTTTCTTCTTATAATCCGCTTCTCTTGGAGATCAATTAACATGTAACTTATAGTTTTTGTACTATACACAATAAAAATACATTTAATGTTTTTATCATCTAATTTGTTCCTTTTTTCTTTAGGAACATGTGAATATGCAATGCATCCAAATATTCTCATGTCTACAATGTTAGGTTTCAACGTTGACCATGCTTCCTCTGGACCATATATATATATACAATTTTTGTACTATACACAATAAAAATACATTTAATGTTTTTATCATCTAATTTGTTCCTTTTTTCTTTAGGAACATGTGAATATGCAATGCATCCAAATATTCTCATGTCTACAATGTTAGGTTTCAACGTTGACCATGCTTCCTCTGGACCATATATATATATTAGCAAAATTCTTTGATTAAACCTACAAATGATAATATTTCCATTGGACTACAAATTTCAAACCTTTCCTCTACATTGTCTTCCAAAATAAATAAAAACATTTTTCATCATGACATCTTCATGGACAACATCAAAATATGAAATTATTTTCATGAAAGATGTAACATGTATTGTCATTGAACTGATATATCCATGTAACTTCAAAGCATGTTTAAACCATTTTGGAGGATTAAACTTATTTAGATATCTAGAAATACCTGAGAAATGCAATGGACCATACAATTCGATCTCCCATGGGAATAATGTCATATTTATTCACTTCCAAATCTGCAAAATGAAACACTTATATGAAATTTTTAAAACACGTCACCATCATACCTCATTTCCATATCACTAAAATCACTAGGTGAGACTTCAAATGCTTTCAATCCCTATTGAATGCCCTCACCTCTAAAAAATCTTCTTGAATAGGGATTTGCTCCTTCATGGAGTCATCGGATAGGAATAAGATCTTCAATAAATGCCCTCATCAAATCATTGTAGTCAATATACTAAATTTCAGGAACTACATTTTTTTTGCATCAACAATGTCAATTAGTTAACTTCCAAACCTACACTTAAAATGTTAAAAAATTCCTTAACAAAGTGAAACCCTAGGGAAACTTATCAAGATTGTCCAATGTCACCACTGCTGATGTTTTTGTAGCATCGGGGAGGTATTCTCCAGTACATTTCCATTGATGAGAAGATTGCAAATATTCTCACCAAACCCTTAGTGAAGGGGAAGTTTGTCTACTTCAGAGACAAGCTAGGAGTGGTGGAGAATACCTCCTTCTCTAAGAGGGAGTGTTGATGTTTTTGTAGCATCAGGGAAGTATTCTCACATTGACCTTGGTGTTGGGCATGTAGGAATATTTTTTGGCACTCACATTGCATTTTTAGTTTGTAGAGACCCCTTTTATACAGAGTTGGGGCTTGGAATTGTTGTTGTTGGGGATTTGCACCCACTTGGAGGAATAAACAATTATAATTTAATGTTGAGTTTATTAGGAGCTTATAAACTCACTTTTATACTCTTATAAATGGAGAGGCAATGTGAGGAGGCACCACACATCTTATTTTTTCATCATGTGTTTGGCATGAGTAAGTGAGCACTCTTTCCAAGGGTATTGAGGAGGAAATTTTAGCAAGGAGGATCTTCACTTTGGAAAATATGATCTATGGTTTCTAGTCTTTATTTATCAGTTTTTCAGCCAAGGAGGAGGTGTTGCACTTGTGAGAGAGAGGAGGAGAGGCCTCACATGTGAGATTCATACAATGCATTAATTACAAGGCATACCACACATGTGAACCGTACAACAGTCGCAAGTCAACCATATAGTCGCAGGGACATATGCACATGTAGTCGTGTTGAGGAAAAGATATGAATTGATCTTACTCAAGCGTTTTCAGACTTTACTTGGCTAAAGTAAAGTAGATGGGAATATCACCCTATTTTTATAGCCAACAAAAATAATATCCTAACTCACAAGTATTAATTACGAGTGCTTAGGCTAGTCTTTTATCAACAAAAAGCTTGCTGGAAATTCACTTTTTATGTATTTTGTGAATATATCAGTTGCTCAAATAAATATAAGAACATAAGTAAGGACACCAAGATGATAATTAAGACAATTGAGACATAAATCAATCCTTTATTTCATTCCAATTCACCAAAGAGTCATTTTCTTTACAAAATCTCATACAGAAATCATGGACCAAAGTCAAACTTAGACACCCTCGATGGAACATACAAAAGGACCTCTGACAGAAAACCAAAACTGAACTCTAAAATTTGGATCAACTTGCCACAGATTGTTGCCCACTCGACTCTGCACAATAGCCTTTGTCAGTCATGAAAATTAATTCACAAACAGATAAGTCTACACAGACTATCAAAGATAGATCAACACCTCTGAAGAACAAGTGTCTGAATGATTTGATTCAGCCCTGAATATTGTTGTCTACAATAAGAACATGCTATCATAAAAGAAAATTAGGCTATGATGAATATATGAATGAATGAAAACTGAATTGTCTCAGCATAAACTCAAAGAGAAAACCTTAGCATGCTTCTGCTTCTATCCTCCTCTTGTTCCTCCATTTCCTTTTTATTTTAACAAATCAGAATCGGTTGGAGTAGTTGAACCAATTCATTAGTTAAGCTAACTAAAGACTCAACTAACTTTAGTTAGGGGGGGAGGGGAAGTAATAATCATAATAGGGTCATAAATAAATAACAACTAGTAGGTGGGACCCCTTGTGACTCCCTTTAGTTCATAACAATCATAACAACTATAACAGAATCCATTTGCTAAGAAAACACAACACCTTGTGCCTCCCCTCAACATATTTACTTTTGACAATTTTATCTCATAAAATTTGAAAATATTTCAAAATAATATTCATATATCCAAAATAAAACATGTTGTCCAAAATCCATGAAGTCAACAGTCATAAAACAATAGATAACATAAAATTCAAAATCCATATTTTTTAGTTTGTGATGCAACCCTTCCTTGGTTGTTGTTGTCACCTCTTGATTTTCCCAAATTCGCCTTCGGTTGGGCAGAGCCTTTAGGCTTTATCTCACTGATCACATGGGAATAATTGTCCCTCAAATGCATCCGTGAAGACACGGATTTGTCGGAGTCATCATAGGGTGAGGAAGGGGCAACAATAGCTTTTCCTTTATCAAATGCATGGTGGGCTTCAGTCTTTAATCTCTTGTTGGCATGAGAGGATTGCAATGGAGAGTGGTTAGGGGTAGTTTGGACAATGGGGTTCAAAGGTGGAGGAGCAGACAAAGTCAAGTTGGGCCAGCCATGGTGTTGGGACACTGTTGGGTGAACAATCTCCTGCCACCCATCATTTTCAGGGACTTCATGCTGTAAAGAGACATGAGGAGGCACAAGGATACCGGGGGCTTGAGGGGCTTGGAAACGAGGCCTTTCATGCCTAGGTTGGACTATTCCTTGCCCAATCCAATTAAATAATCCAGCGTGAAACAATTGGTCAAGCTCTTCTGAATCAACATCAAAATGTATAGAGAACCTAGGCCTTCTTGGGCCTCGGTTCCCGTTACCTCTACCTCTGTTTCCTCGGCCATGGCTTCCCCGACTGGAAAAACTCATCCTACATGTGAAATCAATTAGCAAATAGTATTTTAAATACCCATGCATGACAACTCTTAAAAATATGAAATAGATTTGGCTCAGAATGTATCAGGCTCATGCAATCCAATCCATACAAATTGTTCTAATGTTAATCAACGAGCAGGGGGGTGAAACAGTGTTCTGGGAAATGTGAGAGGTTTGTATTGAGCGAAAATATGATATAATGAAAGGGGAGAAAAAAATTTGGTCACTGCTAAATGATAACAACAATCAACTTTAAATCAACCAAATAAAACCTCACTGCAATCTACCCAAGATATCGCCACTTCATCCACTTAACACAGAAATTCTCTTGGTTGTAATCAATATCAGAACATGGAGTGAAACAGTGAATCTGGGATATGTGAAGGGTTTGTAATTAGCGAAAAGTGAGATAATGAGAGGGGAGGATAATGATTATTGTTTATGAAATTAATCAAGCAATCCATAAAACATTCCGCGGTAAGAATAGATGCATCAACCAACAATCAGATGACTGAGTAATAATTCATGTGTGTTTGACTAGTTCACTATCCATTAATATCCAACACAGTGCCATTTCAGAATAGTAAGTATTTCACATAATTTGTAAGAGGTTTTTGTTCCCTTTATTCGCACATTCTGCATTTTATAACAATCAACAACGTCACTCATTCCCAATATGTAATCATTAGCATCCACCACTGTCATACATTTCTTCAATCCACATCTATATTTAAAAGTCATGTTTCCAAAATAATAATGAAGTCACTATTTCTATAATAGAGCCAATCAAGATCTATAATGATATTCGTTCCCATATACATATGCAGTAAAAAGACCAAAATAATCAAAATCTCACATGTCGCGCCTGAAATGACAATTGACTATACAACCAACAACCACCATTTAGACATAGGCTATGCAAGAGTAAATTTCCAAGGCAATGTAACCATACCACTGTAGAACAAAACAACTCAATGCGACCTAAAAGCCGATCCAAATATCCAACGTGACTGTCATCAACAGTGGTCAATTGCAATAAATAACATGCTTAAAACTATGAGGGTATCACTGAGTATAAAAACAAACTATCCATACTACACACAAAGCACAACTAACAAAACTCCACAATGCAACATTTCCACTTATCACAACAAACACACATTCATGATAATAACTCAACATATCATGTTGAGGCTGTGTGCATTAATAAGTGGTTGGTTTGTTTAAGTCACACCAAATTTTGATACGATAATAAATTGATTTGGTTTATTAAGAAGTCACACTATGATTCAATCAATCCATGGGCACTTAGGCCTATTCAACCAACAACACCAAAGGTTAAGTGGATATGCCTTATAGTTATCTAGTTCAATTATCATTCGATCCCATGGAAACCATAGTTATCATGCCCCGTCTTTCATTTGCAAAACATCATACACAGATCTTTCATTTGCAAAACATCATACACAGAACGTGACCTGTGTGAGCAACCCTAAGCATTCATGACAAATGTCAACCATCAACCAAATCACCATAAGTGAAAAACTAGTGATTGTACATCAACCAACAATTCGCCACTGTGGCAAAAAAATCAATCAGCCGAACAAGCCGTGGTAGTTGTGTATACCCACACATCCAATCAAAACGGGCAGAGGCCCTTCCATTAAAAACAACTGAGTTCTTTGACATCAGTCGGGTGAATGTGAACTTTAGAAGTGAAAATTGGCAATGTAAGGTTCACGCTATTATCATAGAGGCAGTGACGAAAAGCCATACCGACACGATTGTTATACGACCAATGGGTGAGCTCATATTGAAAGAAATAGACCACAATAACTGGAAACAACTTGGTAGACTCGACAATATCCCTATGCAACTCCAGTCTAGAGGGTTAGGGGTTTGCACGGTAGCCTTCACAGGAGAAACAGAACTAACTACAATGAAACTTTGAGGCCAAAGGTGTACGCACAAGGAGGACTATGATCCACTTGTGAACGGGAGACAGTTCCTTGACGGGGCCGAAACAGGGAAACATGGCTCTAGTTAAACCCAAGAATTGTGAAGGCAACCATCCAGCCATGATTTAAACAAAACCCTTCAACCAAACGTAGTGGTAATAAAGAACTATCACCCAGGAAGGCTAACAAATTCAATGAGATTAAAACTATCATGGCATAACCATCCATTTTCCATTCAAAACCAAAATTCCACATAGTTGCAGCACTCAGGACAAACACAAACCCACACAACTGAGCCAAAATCATCCCATAACCAGAGTGAAGTCAAGAATGGCCAAAAGAGACATACATGTTAATCAAAATCATTAATACAAGAGGTGGCCGAGCGGTTTCACCCTGCAAAACATCTAGAGTGTGAACACAACAGTAAGATCAAACAATAGTCTGACTAGGGTGGCAGCCAATGGGAAGGGTAAAGGTGACATGCAGTAAATGCACATCGCCTCCAACCACATCTCATTTACTCAGCAGTACATGCCAACGAGCCCCCCATTAACACCATTAATCAACCCATGCATCGAGAATATCAACACATTTAAACCATAGCATAATCCAAGTTCCATATAAAAATTCAACCATTCGCATTATTACTTTGCCAAATGCACCACCCATATTCATATTCCCAATATAACTCAAATAAATCGCTTGACCATTATACAACCTAAGAGATCATGTATAGAATCATCACTAATAGCGTGATCAACATCAACCTGAAGCATAGCATAATCACCATACATATGGACTATATAAAATTGCAAAGCTATTACTTCCATGAGCCACCAACGTTCATAACATATGTATATCAGCTACCAATTCCATTAACGAATGCATAACCATTGCATTATCACCTTGCCAAATGTGCCACCAAAATTTCCACCATATGCATATAAAAATACAATTTAACACAATTTCATAACTATTTCCTTGTTAGCTAGGGTTTAACAATAATCAACAAATATTTTATGCATGTAGTATTGTAGAACTAGGTCCCTTTGCACTCGTTGTAATACTTTGCCTTCTTCAAAACTGCCCTTCATGTAATTTTATTAACATGTTTGTTGTGCAGGTGCAAGGAGAACAAATACCATATATGAATAGCAGGTTGTAGTATCATGAAGGAACAACATCTCAAAGCTTAACTCATATCAATGGCAACCATATTCTCATCAACCATGTAAACCTTTGCAGCACATCATCATAACATTGAAAATAAATAGATTTGATCTTCAAAAGTTCAAGAGGTCCCACCTACTAGCATTATTTAGTCTTATATAATAATAGGCTTTAGCAACACTTTGCGGGAGAAATTACATTGACGTTTTAAATCGTAAAAAAATTGTACAATTGCAAGTCATACATGCGGACTACAGGTCTAACATAGGCATTCGTACAGGGTGACTTCAATCATACAACTATGACATCAACTAGGGTTTCTAGAAGATTTGTAAGTTGGAATATTTTTCTGGAATTTCATTGAGTCTGTAATTTTGTTGAGAGGACTATTTTTTGTCCTCGGGATCCTCAATCTGAAAAAAAAAAAAATTATTTATGAGTATTTTTTGTGTCTCATGTTCATTGATGATTCTCTCTGATCTTTGTACTTCCTCTATAATTTTCTGTCATAATTTCAGCATAAAATTATTCAGTGATAACAACCCTAGTTTATTGTTTGAGGTCACTTGGAAGTAATTTTTAAATCTGAAATTGAATGCATTAAATGCTTAAAATTTGGCATGGTATCATAGCATAGGATCCTGAGAGAGAAGGCCATCTTCTTGAGACACAAGTTGTTTTAGATTTGTGTTATTGTTCAAGACTAGACAGAATGGTGGGAACTCTTAGAGTTGAGGACAGGTTGGAGGGGGCCACAAATTTTTGGGCCTGGAAGGATAGGATTCTTTTTTTCTCTTGGAAGAGAATGATCTCAAATATTACATTGAGATGGTGATTCCAAATCCTAATGATGCATAGGAATTGACAGCTCATAATAAGAAGGAAGTGAAGGTCAAACAAGTGTTGTTGGATTCTGTGAAGGATCACTTGATTCGTCATATTTCTGAGAAGAAAACAACCAAGGACATGTATGATGCTTTGGTAGGATTATAGCAAAGTGGGAATGCAAACCAGAAGTTGATTTTTAGGCATAAGATCCGATAAGTTGAGATGTCCAAATAAAATATTTTTTCTAGCTACCTCATCAGGATCACTCAGATTCGTGATCATCTTGTATCCATTGGGGAAGAAGTTTATGGCACAAAATTGGTGAATGAGGCATTGAATTGTTTTTCTGGGTCTTGGGAACCATTTGTGCAAGGGATTTGTGCACGAGACAAAATGCCACCTTTTGATAGACAGTGGATCAATTGCATCCAGGAGGAGGCTCAGATAAAGTCCAAGAATAAGAAGAGAGGTAGTGATTATGAGAATCAGGCCCTAACTACTCATGCTAGGAAGGGAAAAGGAAAAAGTTCCATAGAGGGAGCGACAGCTCCAGAGAAGTGGAAGAAGAAGGACCTTATCAAAGTCAATTGTTTTTCTTGCCACAAGCAAGGCCATTATGCGTCACAATGTCCACGACGAAAGAAAGGGAAAGGGAAGCAGTGGGCATCATCAACAAAGGTGGATGAGGTTGCAAACAAGCTTCAGAGGGAGTTATTAATGGTCTCTACCCTTTCTGGTGCAATTTCCGGTAGTGGGACTTGGTTGGTGGATATTGGAGCTTCTCGTCATATAACAAAATCACAGGTGTCACTCACCAGTTTGTCAGAGGAGGACTCAAGATTGCAGGTAGAGATTGGTGATAATGCCAAGTATGTAGTCAATGGAATTGGGGAAACTTCATTTCATCTGGAGTTTGAGAAGGATCTCAAGATGAGTGATGTGTTGTATGTGTCGTCGTTGAAGAAGGACCTACTTTCTATCTCTTCTATGGAGGACAGAGGGTATGCAGTGACATTCTCAGGTGGATAAGTTCTTGCATGGACGAGAGGATTGAAAATTGACTCAAAGGGGGTCATTAGTGTTTGTGATGGTGGTCTTTATAGGTTGATAGGATAGCCAACTCATGCCTTAGTACATGATAGTGATAGTTTATGTGAGATTTTGCAAAGGAGATTGGGACACTTGCATTATAGGGATTTTCTAATGTTGAGGAGGATGGTTACAAGTCTTCTAAATTTTGGAGTAGAGCACCAGGGTGTATGTAGGGGTTGTGCACTTGCAAAGAATGCCAAGGATGAATTTTCAAGCAGTGATAATAGGTCCAAGGGGATCTTGTATCTAGTACATTAAGATGTGTGTGAACCAATGTCAGTTCCATCTTTGAGTGGTTACTTGTAATATGTAACCTTCATTGATGATTATTTTAGGAAATGGATCTTCTTCATGAAGACCAAGGATGATATATTCATTCGATTCAAGGATTTTGGGGCTCATGTGGAGAATCAGACAGGGAAGAAGATCAAGGTCTTGAGGTCAGATAACAAAGGCTAGTATACCTCCAATGATATTTCTGCAAGGAGGCAGGGATCAAGAGGGAGTTGACAGTGCCTTTCAACCCATGACAGAATGAGATTGCAGAGAGGAAGAATCAAACCATAGTTGAGGTTTCCAAGGCGATGTTTCATGACCAAGATCTACCTATGTTGCTTTGGGAAGAGGTGTGTAACACAGTAGTCTATGTTCAGAACAAGAGTCCTCATAGGATCTTGGAGGACAAGACTCATGAGGAGGCATTCATAGGAGTGAGACCAGAGATAGGGCAATTGAATATCTTTGATTGTCCAGTATACATCCATGTTCTTAAGGAGAAGAGCACAAAGTTAGAACCTTCTAGGAGGAAGGGTGTGTTTGTGGGATACGACAAGACTTCAAAGGCCTATGAGATCTACATTCCAAGATAATGGAAAATTGAGGTTAGTCGATATGTCAGGTTTGAGGAGAATTTGGCTTTCAAGAGGTCCCGAGAGACCACGACAGAGACATATGATGAGGAGCAAGACGCTCTGAAAGTTGAGGAGAGTACAAGTCCATATAGTACATGGGTTCAGCCTTCAGACCATGAGGAGTCAAAGGATTCATTAGATCCAGTGTACCCTCTTAGTGACAAGGACACAAGGCCTAGATGGATACTTTGAGAGATGTGGAGAAGCATGTGGCACCCAGGGGCACTTTCAGGGAGAGCAGGCCTCGTAAGGTTTTCAAGCTATGTGGCACTTATGAGTAGCATCATTGATTTTGAGCCTTCCAATTTTGAGGAGGCGACAAGACATTAGGTTTAGAAGGATGTCATGATGGAGTATCAATCCATCATGAAGAATGATGTGTGGGACATAGTTCTATACCAAAGGGGAATTTTATGGTGACTGTTATCTTCAACCATAGGGATAACTAATGAGATCATGTCTCGAGGCCCACGGGTCATAGACATGGAGTATCGAGAATCGGATGACTTGAGCATGGCCCCGAAGGGCCCCACTTTTCTTCAATGCAGCCTCTTTATCAACAACAACAGTATCAATCCCACCAAATTGGTCCTTAAGTAGTAGTAAGTCTTGCTCCATGAGGTAATGAGTCCGGGTATCATGGTATGTGTCACTCTAATTATTGAAGCACTTGAATATGTTGCATTTAATTCTCCTTCATTTCATAACATATACTTGGAAATTATGCTCTTTAACTTATTCATACCTAGAAGGGTGACATGGTGCCCTAGTAAGTTGATTTCCCTTTAGGATGGGTTGCCACTGGGTGGGTCTATGAAAGGTCATTGTCCGTTCTCTCCATACTTACCACTTTCCATTTTTATTCCTCTCATTTCTCCCCTACCTTTGCTTAGGCATTGGGATTTTCCACACTAGGAAGGGTTGTACCTTGCCTTGTGGGAAGAAGGGGCTAAAGGACCAAAGGGTAAAAGTAGTTGGAAAGAGTTAAAAGCCAAAAATAAAACCTTTGATATGATTCGCCCAGGGATTCCCAAGAAAGTAGTAAAAATCTTCTCAATAAGAAAGAGGAACCCATAAGATAAAAAAAACACTCAAGGTATTAGTTGGTGGATGGGAGGTCTCATCATGAGATGACCTATTATGACCATGGGCATGTAGCGGTATGACACTACAATCTATGTGGTCACATAACCAGGTTAGTGCCTCTTGGTGGCATAGCCAAGAAAAAGGGGGTCTCATCATGAGCCAGCCTTCTCATCTCTGTGAAATGCTTATGAATAACGTGGTCACCTCTAGTCACCAAGACAAGACATTGTCCCTCAACTCTTCCCTTGAAGCATAAAAGCAAAACATCAAAAGAAATGAATCTAAGAATAAAAGGCATCGAATGGGCTAGAAAAAAATGGCATCTATGACAAGGTGCAACTCGCCCTCTACAAAGGCACCCACAGATAAGATCTACATTTCCCGGTTATCACTACACCCCATGCCACTTCATACAAGTATATGGCCTGGATTGGTTCTCAACTAGGAAAAACCCCAAACTTAAGGAGGATTAACCCAATAGGACACTTTGAGACCTTCTCCAAACCTGACTTGTTAAATTACATAACGTCTTTGAGCATTTGTCTGGGTAAAGGGGGGTTTGATGCACATGTTTGGGTAATTTAATTATTGGATGTGATTTACATGTTATGATCCATGTGATTTATGAACCCTTGGAGGGTGTACTTTTTGTTTCTACGGGACTTTTTCCGATTAACAAGTACACATGGGGGAATGATTAGCTCTAACCTTCATGGGGATAAAATCCCACAGATGGATGTTCTAACCCCAGCCAGGGGCAAGAAGACATTAGAGATTTGCACCAGGAAGAAAGAAGGATGTTACCCTTAGAGACACCCTGACAAGCCTAGACCTAAGGGGATCTTTCTTTTCCACGTGGACGTTGACCTTTGGGAGCCCATGACGTCACCTTTATGACCTTGGACGTCATCCAGAGCTAGGGTTTTCATTTTGAGGGCATTTGTGAGATGATTGGCACGTGTGGGCATCATCAAGGGCCTTTAGAGGCCAAACATTCTACATATGGAGCCCAACGTTCCACCTTAGGGGCTCAACATAACCCTAGAAGGGCATGACGTCACCCTTGGAGATGATTTTAGGGCCTAATTAATTTTATTTATGTAAAAACTAGATTTTGATGTAATTTGGCCAGGTCGGCCTTTATTTGACCTTAAATTAATTAAAGGTCATTAGTTCTGTATAAATAGAGAGAAAGTACTCTCATTTTTCATCATCACTCATCACACACTAAGTGTTGTCTGAAATTTGCGCCCTATTTGTGAGTTATTGGTTGAAATAGGGAGGCACACTTGTCTTGGAGGCTAAAATTTGCAACTTGGATCATTCCTTGGTGAAGTTACTTTACCGTCTAGGGTTTTATTGCTTGATTGTTCTTGGTGAAGTAAGTAAATCTGCAATTCTTCATTTTATTTTGAATGGTTATGGTATATTTGTTTATTCATGTTAAATATTATGAAATTGCTTACTTGACAAACCCTGGGAGTAAAGGACTTAAGTTACTACTTCTTTCCTCTTCATTTGCTAGACTTTGCTAAGGTGATTTAACTTAGATAAACTTCTAAGGCCCTAAATGTTGGCACTTTAGAAGCCATTGTCTAGTTATTCTTGCTTTTGATACCTTTCAATAGTCTAAGGGAGGAAGATTCGCTAGGGCCTAAAATTGCTTACTCTCTAGTGAATTTGCCTTTAGGGTTTGGATGTTTGAGGCCTTGAAGTGCCAACACCTCCTTCATCCACCTCTTCTCCTTAGACAAGTATAATCATTGTTGTTGTTACCTCCAAGTGAAAACTGTCACCTATTGACTCCATTACCCCATAAAGGCACTAGTCTACTCACTCTAGTGAATGATTGATCAAACAAACACTCAAACCTTCTTCCTTGAAGATTTTGCTAACTTATACTAACCCTAAACTAGACTAATTCATTATCTAACTTGTTGTTGTTGCAAATCACTACAGCCATACTAATTCATACTAATTTGTTGCATACACCTACATAACTTGCACCTAATTCACTCAGAAATTGCTTGTGACAATTGCCAAACAATCTACTAGATAAATGCTAAGTTTATATGATGTTTCCTTGCAATTTTGAGCATTAGAACTTGTTGTTGTTACAAAATATTGCTACATCCATCTAACTACAGAAAATTCTCTGCAAAATTGACATTTAAGGCTAGCCAGACATTGCCAAAATTGCTTGTTACAATTGATTATTATTCTACCTAGTTAAAGCTACATTTTCTTGTCTTTTTTCAAGCAATTCCAAGGCATTTTTTTGCGGTTGTTACAAAATAATTATTTTTGTTGTAAACTATTATATTGCAGCAATTTTATATCAACTAGCTTATTTTTTGAAGGTTCATGGTCTTACGAAGCACTAACATTATTTTTGTACTTGAAATCTGCCATATTTTCTTTGTTGTCTTGTTCTAGGCAGGTACACTCCATCTTCACTATTGCTTCATCCCTTAAACACCTAAAGAACCTTTGACTTGAGTGACCAATGAGAGGGGGATTTTCTTGCATCCTTGTCTTAGTTTTTTCAGCCCTTTAGGTCACGGGGGACGTCTCCCTTGGGGTAATATTGATATACTCCTAAACAGAAAGGGGTTTCCTATTAAGGTGACAGTGATATGTCACCACCTTGTTACACCAATGTTGCATCACTTGCCTTGGGATTTGGGCAAGTACAGATTGTGCAATAACATTTTGGCGTCGCTATCAAGGAACACTGAGTCAATATTCCTCAACGACACTTTTTCGGTAAGCCTTTCCTCAAAGCATTCATCTTCCAAATCTTACCTGGCGACTCCACTAAGGTTGATCCCCTCATCCCTTTGATAATTTCAAAAAGATTATATGGAAACTCCACTAAGTTCAAGGAGGTATACCAATCCTCCCAAGTCTTACGAAAGAAACCATCCTCGAGACTCTCCTATAGTAAAATCATTAGTTGGAGGCAATCTTCCCTTAAATACAATGTCTAATGCTTAGACTCAAACCCTTAATCCAAAGCAGGCTAATAACCAAAAAGAATGGTCATCCAAATTTTGTAAATCGTTAGACATGACAAATATTCCAGGATGCCCTAGGAAAATGCCCCCTAGGTATGAGAAGTGGTTGCCTAAGTTCATTGGTAATGATGTAGTCAGCGTTGAGGATCATATGAGAAATTTATGGGCCTTCTTTCAGCTTTATCCTATCAGTGATGATGTTGAATATTTAGCAATGAAATTGTTCTCTGCTACCCTCTATGATGGCGTTAGAAGATGGTATAACAGTCTCCCTGACACTAGTATTACATCTATGGATAAATTAGAGGAAGTGTTCCTCAAAAGATGGAGTGTCGAGGAAGACCCTAATATGTTGCTAATAAGGCTCAATAACATCACAAAGGATGAGAATGAAATTGTTAGGGAATTTCATGATAAATTTGAAAGGCTAATACAACAAATCCCAACAAGCCATCACCCTTCAAACAATTTTCTTCTCTTTCTTTACACCAAAGCCTTTACAGGACAAATAGGCTTCCTCCTTAGAGAAAAATATCCTAGGATGGTCCAAGAAGCCCATGAGATGGCTACGAAAATTAAATATAACCTATCATCATCCAAAGTAGAATTGTTCCCCGCCCCAAGAGTCAAAATGGATGTTAAACCCAAACTAGTCCACAATGTTGAGTCTGCTTCAGATAATGTTGCTAGCTTGGAAAAGCTACAATGACTGTAGATGGCATGGTAAAAACCCAAGAATTAATGATGAATAGGATTTTCAACCTAGAGAGAGCCCAACAACAAGCTCCTAGACCTCCTTATAAGGGGAAATTCCAAAGGGGTACTCAAGGTTTCAAGCCAAAGAATGATCAAGAAGTCCCTAATACTTTAGCCCCCACAAACGTGGTAGAGGAGAACCATTGGTGCTTACAATGTAGAGAGTCACATTGGGAGCATGAATTCCCTCTAAACAATGGTGAGCGTGATCAAGTGAATATTATCGATCATACTATTGAGGGGCAACAATGTTGACTTAATATCACACTTGAAGAACATGAAGAAGGCATAAAGGAAGCAACCAAGAAGGATAAGATGGAGGTAAATCAATAACCTTGATCAAGAGTCGAGAGAAAAAATGAAAAAACAAGAATTCCAAGTGTATACTAGGAAAAAACGGATGAACCAAACTCTCTCTACTGGACCTACAACTTCACAGCCAAAACCTCCACCTATGAACATACTTCTTCCTAAAACTTCTCCCAAGGCTAACAAGATTGACTTGAAATTTGACTTGGAAGGTGCATTGTCCAAAATGCATGCGACAATTCCATTGAGGGAAGTTATCAAAGTTCCATCCATGAAAGAAATGTTCAAAAACAAATTCAACGTATCATATGAACGAATGGACCCTCATATTATGTTACAAGCAGACCATTTTAGGGTTCGGTATGATGGAAACCCACCCTTCTTCATGTCATTACTAGTGAATAACAAATGTATTAACAACTATATGCTTGACTCAGGAGCAGGTGCAAACTTGATGTCTTTGAAATTCATGGAGAAACTAGGCCTAAAGGCTACACGACCTTGTAGGAATGTGTGTGGTTTTGAATCCAGGGCCATACCCACTCATGGGGTAGTTGAGAATGTTGAAGTAGGCCTGGATCAATATCCTGAGAGAGTGATCCATGTGGATATTGTGGTGGTGGACATCCCTGATGTGTGGGGGATTCTTTTGTCCAAGAATTTTTCTACAATGTTGGGAGGTACATTAGAGATGGACCTAACTTATATCAATGTGCCTATGAAAAATGGGACAATAGAACGCCTTCCAAATATGCCAATGGCCAAGTCCCATGTACAAGAAATCAACAATGATACTAAAATCAGTGAGACGCATGAGCCAATTAAGGAAAACCTTCCTGTATTTTCTCCAGAGGATTTTCCTTTCACTTCAAAGGAAGATTTTGATGAGATACAATGGCCAAAGAAAGAAGAGTATCAACAACTCTTAGACAAATATAAACCAAGCCAACAAGAAGTCCTTACAGCTAAATCCCACCCTCCTCCCTCAAGACAATATACTAGGGTTATACAAGAAACAACCAAGTTTGAAGCAAAGGAGTATCAAGAGGGAGATACGGTCTGGATGTGGGACACAAAGAAAGGAGAGCCTAACAATGTTAAAGGGAATGTGTAATTTTGGCTTGGACCTTTCAAAATCAGAATGAAGGAAGTCAACGATGCCTACTATGTGTCCACGTTGGAAGGAAGAAAACGCCCATTACCAGTTAGTGGACGCCTCCTCAAACCCCATCATGGGGAAAAGATTTGACTTCACAGGTAAGCACAAGTGATTTAGATTAGGTAGGCATTTGCATCCATTTGTATAAACCATCTACATATCATGCTAGTATAGTTGTAGTTTCATTTTCATATTGTATTCTTCCATTTTGTATATATGTATGCTTATGATTATATGCTAGATTAGAGATTCTCTTTATTCTTTTATTATCATATATGAACAAGGGGTGATATCACCACCCTAAGGATTAATGATGGATTTTGTTGAGATCTAGTAGGCACATGCCATACCAGAGATGTTGAGGTTCTCATGCACTCTACGATGAGCACATGTCCCTTAGTTGGAGCCGGATGTTATCCCCAACCCTATGGATAACTAAGAATATCATGTCTCGAGGCCCGTGGGTCCTAGACATGGAGTGTCGAGAGACAGATGACTTGAGCACGTCCCCAGAGGGCCCCTCTTTTCTTCAGTGCATCCTCTTTATCAACAACAGTATCCATCCTATCATCTTGGTCCTTAAGTAGCAGTAAGTATTGCTCCATGAGGTAATGATTCTGGGTATCATGGTATGTGTCACTTTGATTATTGAAGCACTTGAATATGTTGCATTGACTTCTCCTTCATTTCATAACGTCTGCTTGGAAATTATTCTCTTTAACTTGTTCATACCTAGAAGGGTGAGATGGTGCCCTAGTAAGTTGATCTCCCATTAGGATGGGTTGCCACTGGGTGGGTCTGTGAAAGGTCATCGTCCATTCCCTCCATACTTACCACTTTCCATCTATATTCCTCTCATTTCTCCCCTACCTTTGTTTGGGAATTGGCACTTGCCACACTAGGAAGGGTTGTACCTTGCCTTGTGGGAAGAAGGGGCTAAAGGACCAGAGGGTAAAAGTAGTTTTCAAAAGTTAAAAGCCAAAAATAAAACCTTTAAGATTCTTCGCCCAAGGATTCCCGAGAAAGTAGTAAAAATCTTCTGAGTAAGAAAGGGGAACCCATAAGATAAATAAACACTTAAGGTATTAGTTGGTGGATGGGAGGTATCATCATGAGTTGGCCTATTATGACCATGGACATGTAGCGGTATGACACTACCATCTATCTGGTCACCAAACCAGGGTAGTGCCTCTTGGTGGCTTAGCCAAGAGAAAGGGGATCTCATCACGAGCCAAATTTCTCATCTCCATGAAATGCTTGTGGATAACATTGTCACCTCCTGTCACCAAGCCAGGAAAATGTCTCTCAACTCTTCCCTTGAAGCATAAAAGAAAAAGATCAAAAACAATGAAGCTAAGAATAAAAGGCATTGAATGGGCTAGGGAAAAATGTCATCTATGACAAGGTGCAACTCGCCCTCTACAAAGGCACCCACAAGTAAGATCTACATTTCCATGTTATCACTGCACCCCATGCCCAAACACTTACCCCACACCACTTCATACACTTACATCGCATGGATTGGTTCTCAACTAGGAAACACCCCAAACTTAAAGAGGATTAGCCCAATAGGACACCCTGAAACCTTCTCCAAACCTGACTTGTTAAATTGCATAACATCTTTGAGCATTTGTCTGGGTAAATGGGGGTTTGATGCACATGTTTGGGTAATTTAATTATTAGATGTGATTTACATGTTATGATCCCTCTGACTTATGAACCCCTAGAGGACGTACTTGTTGTTGTTGGAGGTCTTTTCCTGGTGAATAGGTACACATGGGGGAATGATTAGCTCGGACCTTCATGGGGATAAAAGCACACATATGGATGTTGTAACCCCAACCAGGGGTAAGAAGACATCAGAGATTTGTACCAGGAAGAAAGATGGATGTTTCCCTTGGAGACACCCTCGTAGGCCTAGAGCTAGGGCGATCTTGCTCTTCCACCTGGACGTTGACCTTTGGGAGCCCATGATGTCACCTTTATGATCTTGGACATCATCCAGAGCTAGGGTTTGCATTTTGAGGGAAATTGTGAGTTGATTGGCACGTGTGGGCATCATCAAGGGCCTTTGGAGGCCAAACGTTCTACATATGGAGCCCAACGTTTCACCTTAGAGGCTCAACGTCACCCTAGAAGGGCATGACATCACCCTTGGAGATGATTTTAGGGATTAATTAATTTTATTTATATAAAAACTGGATTTTGATGTAATTTGGCCAAGTTGGCCTTTATTTGGCCTAAAATTAATTAAAGGTCATTAGTTCTATATAAATAGAGAGAAAGTACTCTCATTTTTTCATCATCACTCATCACACACAAGTGTGGTCTGAAATGTGCACCATATTTGGGAGTTATTGGCTGAAATAGGGAGGCACACTTGTCTTGGAGGCTAAAATTTGCAACTTGGAGCATTTCTTGGTGAAGTTACTTGGAAATCTAGGGTTTTATTGCTTGATTATTCTTGGTGAAGTAAGTAAATCTGCAATTCTTCATTTTATTTTTAATGGTTATGGTATATTTTCTTATTCATGTTAAATATTATGAAATTGCTTGCTTAACAAACCCCTAGGAGTAAAGGACTTAAGTTACTACTTCTTTTCTCTTCATTTGCTAGACTTTACTAAGGTGATTTAACTTAGATAAACTTCTAAAGCCCTAAATGCTAGCACTTTAGAAGCCATTATCTAGTTATTCTTTCTTTTGATACCTTTCAATAGTCTAAGGGAGGAAGATTCGCTAGGGCCTAAAATTGTTTACTCTCTAGTGGATTTTCCTTTAGGGTTTGGATGTTTGAGGCCTTGAAGTGCCAACACCTCCTTCATCCACCTCTTCTCCTTAGACAAGTATAATCATTGTTGTTTCTACCTCCAAGTGAAAATTGTCACCTATTGACTCCATTACTCCATAAAGGCACTAGTCTAATCACTCTAGTAGATGATTGATCAAACAAACACTCAAACCTTCTTCCTTGAAGATTTTGCTAACTTCTACTAACCCTAAACTAGACTAATTCATTAGCTAACTTGTTGTTGTTGCAAATCATTGCTACATCCATACTAATTCATACTAATTTGTTGCATACACCTACATAACTTGCACATAATTCACTCAGAAATTGCTTGTGACAATTGCAAAACAATCTACTAGATAAATGCTAAGTTTATATGATGTTTCCTTGCAATTTTGAGCATTAGAACTTGATGATGTTACAAAAGATTGCTATAACCATCTAACTGCAGCAAATTCTCTGCAAAATTGACATTTAAGGCTAGCCAAACATTGTCAAAATTGCTTGTGACAGTTGATTATTACTCTGCCTAGTTAAAGCTACATTTTCTTGTGTTTTTTCAAGCAATTCCAAGGCATATTTTTTGCGGCTATTACAAAATACTTATTGTTGTTGTAAACTATTAGATTGCAGCAATTTTATATCATCTAGCTTATTTTTTGAAGGGTTATGGTCTTACGAAGCACTAACATCATTTTTGTACTTGAAAGCTGCCATATTTTCTTTGTCGTCTTGTTCTGGGAAGGTACACTCAATCTTCACTTTTGCTTCATCCATTAAAGACCTAAAGAACCTTTGACTTGAGTGACCAGTGAGAGGGGCATTTTCTTGCATCATTGCCTTAGTTTTGTCAACCCTTTAGGTCACTGGGGATGTCTCCCTTGGGGTAATCTTGATATACTCCTAAACAGAAAAGGGTTTCCTATTAAGGTGGCAGTGATAGGTCACCCCCTTGTTACACCAATCTTGCATCACTTTCCTTGGGCTTTGGGAAAGTACAAATTGTGCGATAACAACGACTTCAAAGTGGATCTATAAGATCAAGCATGTTGCAGATGGTAGCGTTGAGAAGTACAAGGTGAGGTTTGTGGCGAGAGGGTTCTCCCAGAAAGAGGAAGTGGAGTATGAGGATACCTTTGCTCTAGTCGCCAAGTATACTTCTATCAGGGCTGTTATTTTTCTTGCTTCAGTTATGGGGTGGAGGATACATCATATGGATATGAAGAAAACATTCCTCAATGGAGTGATTGAGGAAGAGGTGTAATAGAGTAACCTTAGGGATTTGAGGTACATGGGAGGGAGTCCCATGTTTGCAGGTTGAAGAAAGCTTTGTACGAACTCAAGCAGGCACATGGGGCATGGTACTCGAGGATCGACGGGTATTTGCAAAGCATGGCCTTCACTAAGAGTGAAGCGGATCCCAACCTATATCTCATACAAGTTAATGAGGATCCTCTTATATTGGTGTTGTATGTTGATGATTTGTTCCTCACGGGAGGAGAGAAGCTCATTTCCAATTGCAAGAGGGATTTGGCTTCGAAGTTTGAGATGAAGGATATTGGATTGATGCATTATTTCTTGGGATTGGAGGTGTGGCAGCAACCGGGCAAGATCTTCCTCGGATAGGGAAAGTATGCAGTTGAGATACTGAGGAGGTTCGAGATGATGGACTGTAAGTCCATGACTAGACCTATGATCACCAATCTGAAGAAGTTGGGGACTTTGGATTCATATTTGATGGATCCCACAATGTACAGGCAGTTGATTGGTTCGTTGATGTATCTGGTCAACATCGAGCCGAATATTTGTTTTGTTGTCAACACCTTGAGCCAATTCATGGTTGATATGAGGCAAGTGCATTGAGTAGCAGTGAAGCACGTGCTTAGGTACCTTCGAGGTACAGTTGGATTTGGTATGAGATATGTCGAGGGTGATGGACTGAGGCTGCATGGATATTCAAACTCGGATTGGGCAGGTACTGTAGTTGACAAGAAGAGCACCTCTGGGGTTTGCTTCAACATGGGATCAACAGTTGTTTCTTAGTTCAAGAGAAAATAGACTTTCGTGGCACTTAGTTCAGGGAAGACAGAGTATATGGCAGCTAGTTTGGTGAGTTGTGAGATTATTTGGCTTCACAAGCTTCTTGCAGGGTTATTTGGTCAGGTGTTGGAGCCTATGGTGATTTACTATGACAATCAGAGTTATATCAAACTCTTGAAGAATCCAGTGTTTCATGACAGGTCGAAACACATTGAGATCAAATACCACTTCATCAGAGACTGGGTGCAGAAGGGAGATGTCAAGCTCCAGTACATTTCCACAAATGAGCAGATTGCAGATAATCTCAGCAAACCCTTAGAAAAGGGGAAGTTTGTCTACTTCAGAGACAAGCTAGGAGTGGTGGAGAATACCTCCTTCGCTAAGAGGGAGTGTTGATGTTTTTGTAGCATCGGGGAATTATTCTCACATTAGCCTTGGTGTTGGGCATGTGGGAATCTTTGTTGGCACTCAGATTGCATTTTTACTTTGTAGAAACCCCTTTTATATAGAGTTGGGGCTTGGAATTGTTGTTGTTGGGGCTTTGCACCCACTTGAAGGAATAAACAATTCTAATTTAATGTTGGGTTTAGTAAGGGCTTCTAAACTCACTTTTAGAGTGCTATAAAAAGAGAGGCAATGTGAGGAAGCACCACACATCTTATTTTGTCATCATGGGTTTGGCATGAGTGAGTGAGCACTCTTACCAAGAGGATTGAGGAGGAAAATTTCAACAAGAAGGATCTTCACTTTGGAAAATTTGATCTAGGATTTTTGGTCTTTATTTCTCAGTTTTTCAGCCAAGGAGGAGTCGCATGTGTGAGAGAGAGGAGAGGTCGCACATGTGAGATCGGTATGGTGATTTAATTGCAGGTTGTACCACACATGAATCATACAACAGTCACAGGGAAACCGTACAACCGCAAGTCAACACAGGGACAACTACATGTGTGAGTCGTACAATAGCAAGCCGCACGTGTGGACTGCAAGTTTGATGCAAACAGTTGTACTAGGTGACATCAGTCGTACAGTTGTGACATCAACTAGGGTTTTTGGCAAATTTGTAAGTTGGAAGATTTTTCCAAAATTTTGATAAGAGGACTTTTTTTTGTCCTCGAGATCCTCAATCTGATATATATATATATATATGAGTAATTTTTCTGTCTCATGTGCATGGATGATTTCTCTATGATCTTTGTGCTTCCGCTATAATTTTCTGTCATAATTTCTATGTAAAATTATTCAATGATAAACCTAGTTTACAGTTTGAGATCACTTGGAAGTGATTTTCAAATCTGAAATTGAATGCATTTAATGCTTAGAATTTGACAACCACGACACTTCCTCTTACTTTAGGCCAATTATTTTCCAACACAAGGGGCAAGGACCTGTAAAATATTGTTTTAAGATTTTCTTTATAAAATGGATGGTGGAATTTACCAAGACCATTGGCTATCCAATGATGTTATGGAGTCAAGATCAATAAACAAAAAGGTTTGAATGAGATGAAAGACATAGTTAGACTATTAACAAATATGCTCTAACTAATTAGATGGATCTTCTTCAATATACAAAAAATTAGAGAGCCCTTCCAAAGATGCAGCACACAACAAATAAAAATAAACCAAACCAAACCCTAATCAACAAAATAATTCATGATCAAGCAACCAAAATGTTCAAGAGTAGAGTTGTGTTATAGAGTGGGAGACTTCATAGGAGAATATCAACACCCAATAAAAGGACTTGGCCTAAATGCAAATTGACATTACAAAATTTGGTGCTAAATTTTGCAATTTTGATGTGTTTCAATATATCTATTCATGATTTAAAAGTAGTAGTTTTAAAGACAAACAAGTTAAAGTATTTAGTCATTATGTTTCCTTTGGCCATCTTGTTAGCAAGTTGGGTAAGTATAAGGGTACAAAAGGGGAAGTGGAAAATGTTGCCAAGCAATCACAACCACAACACTTATAAGAATAACCTAAGTGCCCATGTTATATTTGTAGTAATTAACAAATATTTTATTTCTATTAAAGAAAACCTCTCAAGCTTTGTTTAGTCAATATGTTTCCTTTGGCCATTTTGTTAGCAAGTTGGGTAAGTATAAGGGTACAAAAGGGGAAGTGGAAAATGTTGCCAAGCAATCGCAACCACAACACTTATAAGAATAACCTAAGCGTCCATGTTTCCTTTGGCCATTTTGTTAGCAAGTTGGGTAAGTATAAGGGTATAAAAGGGGAAGTGGGAAATGTTACCAAGCAAAAGCAATCACAATCACAACACTTATAAGAATAGCCTAAGTGTCCATGTTATACGTGTAGTAATTAACACATATTTTATTTCTATTAAAGAAAACCTCCCAAGCTTTATAAAAAAATTCCTTTATGGCCAGCTGAATTATTACACTGACCTCATTTCTAAAGCTACAAAATATATTAAGCACTCTCAATTATCATCTTCCAAACACAATTTGTGAGCTTTAAGCAAACATAATCTCCATCTTGTATAAGGCCTCGAGTTGTGTATTGTCTCAATCTTGTCTCAATCTTATAAGGGTCAAGACGTGAGCTTTAAGCAAACATAATCTCCATCTTGTATAAGGCCACGAGTTGTGTATTGTCTCAATCTTGTCTCAATCTTATAAGGGTCAAGACACTAGCATGCCTTTAGAAGATAAAACTATAGATGGAAAAAGGTATAAGATGAAGATGGCATTTTGGGCGTCCCTTTTATTTCAATATCCTCTCCGAAGGTGTAAATATTCAATGGATTTGAGTCGGTAAAAACTCAACTATAATACGAGTTTAAAACGCTATAATAGGAGTCTAAAACGCTATACTATAATGGAATTCTAAAATGCTATATATGATAAGGTTACTCATCAACAATGATATTGTCATCTATTTTAATTACTCCTACCTTTGGATGCTATAAAGAACTTTCAACCGTTCTTAAAAGCTCCTATTTTGAATGTACCCCTAGGTCTTAGTACTTAGAAGAATCTTATATGAAAGCTAAAGATCAAAAGTTGAAGTCGTATGCAATTCCAATTTAAGAGGCAAAGAGTTTTGCTATAATTACCAACTACAAACAGAAAACAACCTAAAATAGCATTGCACAATGCTAGTTCTAGTTGCCACTGTTAAAATAATATGCATTTAAAGAAACCCCTAATAACTCTTCAAGCGAACTGGATACGAAAGTAATTTCTTATCTCGTATGTTTTTGTGCATGATGAAGGGACATGGTAATTTAGTATGATGAATACACATAGTACCTTTGGATTTGGTCTCTTGCTTTTTTGAAGAGCTTGATCATTAATAAAAATTAAATATGAGTTCAGCCTTAAAAAAATGAGAATTGATGACGCAATGGAGTGTTGCCATATAGATTATGGCCTTCTAATCACTGGATAATGATCATGTCCTACCCATTCCTATATTTTAGTGGGCTTAATTCATGATGACATAAAAACCAAATTGCCATTAGATCTCTAGACAAAGCATGAACTCAAATTTTCCATATTCAAGTCTGAAAAATGTCTTGATCAAAAAAAATCAAGGGAGACATGTTGTAATCATCAGGGAAGTTTGTTTAATTCACAGGGGTTTCTTTCAACTGAAAACTAACAGCTTTTAGTGTCTACAACATGGCCACTTATAGCTCCCTTGGTCTATAAGGTTTTAATCTATCTCCATTTCTCCAAAAAGAAAGTCCCACAGAAGAAGAGAACAAAATTCCAAAAATAGATAACTAAAACATTCGCTGCAGTCGATGTTTGTTAGAAACCTTGGGAGTATCTTACAGGAAGTAAGCCACCAGTATGGACCTCCCAAGCCATGGTGAAGAATGTGGATGCCTAATAGGCATGGAGTTAGATTTCACTTCTGAGTTGTTCCAGCTAAAAAAAAATTAAAATCAAAGAAACCCTGATAAAAATAAGCACACTATGCAATGGTAAGCCTAATTGCTATAAGTAGATAATGGCTTGTGATATCATTTTGCATGTATCTTATGCCCTTCAGAGTGTAACAGGTATGAGGATGGGAACATAGCCTCCATAATATCAATTTACGGTATATGTCATTCTGTAAAAAATGACAATACTCTAACAAATAAGCATTGTAAGTTCAACTTGAGGTGCATCTCTCTTACATATTTGCCTGGTGTGCATACAGAATTTGCATGTAAGAAGTAGATAATGGCTTGTGATATAATTTCGCACGTAACTTATAACCTCAGGAACGTAACAGCTGTGAGGATGTAGCCATAGTCTCCATAATATCAATTCACTGTATATGTCGTTCCGTATAAAAAATCAACATCGTAAGTTCAACCTCAGGACCTCAGGTGCATCTCTATTACATATTTGCCTCATGTGTATACAGAATTTTATAAAATCTTTTATCAATATTGATTCAATAATATTATTAGCAATAGGTGCCTGATATGCACCATAAATAATTGAGGCTTCAACCCATAGTCATAGATTTTGTGACTAAGGCACACAGTGAACTGTACAAATATCAACAGTTCGGTAATGGAACAATATAGGTTGCTTTCTCAACCTAAATTTTATAAACCAATTATTTTTATCAATAATATTATTAGTCACAGGGGCCTGATATGCACCATAAATAATTGCAGCTTCAATCGCCGGTCAGGGATTTTGTGACTAAGGCACACACCTAACTGTACAAATATCAACAGTTTGGTAATGGAAAAATATAGGTTGCTTTCTTAACCTAAAAGTCAATAATAATGTAACCAAAACCAGAACCTCAGTGCCCCTGCACCTCTCTTTTGCTTTATGTACTACCTCCCTCCTCAGTGTCTCACCTCAATTTTCAAACAGCAAGTTATATAGACTACTAGAGTAATGACACTAACCAACTACCATAAAAAATGATTGGTGGTTGTTAATTATTTTCCTGCTGTTAACCTTGCTTTTCCTTTACCATGGAAGACAGATCGCAAGCCCAAATCCATAAAGGAAACGCATGCATCAGAGTACAGCCTTCAGAGTTCAAGTCTCCAGTGTATGCATCGGAGACAGGGAACTGACAAAACTTGAAAATGAAGGTATCGATAACAATGATTCTAATTCTAACCGCAATCCCGCTGCAAGTGCCAAAGATTCTTCTCCAGGTTCCTCTTTAGCAGAAATTAGAGCTGCAAAATATTTCTTTCTTGCTATTTCCATGATTTCAATTCCATTGCTAGACTGATCAAGCTTGTGTTCTTTATCTGTTAGGCACTGTAGCAAATGCACAAATCCTCAGTCCTCAGAATAACCATCTACTTAACACAATGGCATAACATATTTATGTTTAACTCTATTCGGAGTCTAAAAAATGCTATATGACAAACCTCTCTGTCATTGTTGCAATATGCCATTCTCTCTTCATGTATATCATGTACACCCTTCAGCGGACTACCTTTAGAAAGATTCGCAACCTTAGCATATTTCTGGTAGACTTTTGAATCAGCAGCTTCCTGCCGGTGGCTGGAAACTGCAACCTGCTGATTGAGCTCATTCACCTGTTCATAAATCCGATCTTTCTCATCTGCTCTTAGGCCACTGCCTTCAACAGTCTCTAAAGGCGTCACCGTGTCTGCAATTTCATTCTACCAATCATAGCAAATATAAATAAGAATGAATGAACGCAAATATAGGAAGGAAGAGTAACTCAAAACAAAAAAATCGATGCATACATCTCTATACATTGCATACGTAAGAATGCGTAGATCCAACAAAAAAACTCCTCTGAGAGAGAGAGAGGTAAAGAAGCTCTAAATATGAAACAATCAAAACTTATAGACAACAAGGAAAAAAAGCCCTAACAACTGACTATACAGTATTCGTCTATCCTTAAACATAGGAGGAAGCATAACTTCATATATTTTCTTCAACGAGGAGATATAAATTTGTCAAAAACACTTAACCTAGTAATCACGTTAATCAAAGATATGTCACGATACTAAAATGCACCATAACTTAATACATTACCCCTTCAATCCTCAGTTAGACAAATATATGACCTTGAGGTCTAGGTTGCATCACAAAAACCTTCAAAGCCTCTCAAACACCGAGTTTCAATTTCTACTGTTTATACCAAGTTTTCATTGAATGCTTTACAGTCAAACACCTTCAATAGAACCTAAATGAATCTGACTGCCACATAATCCTCTTATGATCAAGCAACCTCTGGGGAATGAACTAGATTATCATCACATCACTATACGGAATATGTCACAAGACCTTGGATGAATAGATGGACATAACGACCATTAACAACCCTCGGCAGTCCTGTAGAATGACTAGAAGAATGGCGAATAACCAAAGACGGAAAGACTTTAATCAATGTCAACTGAAAATATTGGTTGATTTAGGATAAATAGCAAGTTCTCGACCATGTACTTTGACCAACTATAATACAAAGTAAGAATGGTGATTGACTTCCACAAGCCACTACTAGACATTGTGCTTTGGTCAACACCAAAAGGCTGCAGTTAGTCTTGAAAGCCCGGTCTTACTACATTGGTCCTTAATATAGGTCAATCCTTTCAAGAATTGGTCCTAAAAGATCTTTACCAGGTTGGTATTGAAAAATGGACTTTAAGGTCTTGGCTAAAATCAATGTTTTAAAAGTCGAAATCAGTCTTAGAATCGGCCAAGAGTCACACCAGACTTGCATCAGAATCAGCCAATGACTCAATTTATGAAGCAGTTTACTAAAAATAAATAATAAAATATACATTGATGTACAGGAATATATATATATATATATCCAAACCATTAGAGACCAAATATGCAAAGTCTGCTCATATATATACCATGTGAGGATGAATAGAGCAAATTGGCACCAAGTGCAATACACATCCGAAACCAAATACGTAAACAATGAGGCTCTAAATGGCTTCTAGAGCCCAAAAAACAACATGCCACAAGCTACTACATATCAATGATCAACATGATCAAGCATCAAACTCATCACCACTATTGGGAATGGGATCCTCATGAAGAAATACAGGATCATCCTCTCGTTCAGACTCAGCGGACTCCTTAGGGACATCTACAGTACTAGTAGTAGTGTAGCTAGTGCTTGCCATGCCTAGTACTACTAGTGGATCATCATCGAACCCATCCACCCTGTTGAAGATATGCATCAACTCCATGTACCATGAAGATATGCATCATCAAATACAAACAAGTCAGAGACTATTTGGTTCTACGGGGCAATTTTTGCTTCCAACACAGTTTTGTAATCGGAATTTATGCACCCCTACGTGGGTTAATAATGTAATAGGTCTGCATGGATCATAGTTAGGTCAGTTACCTTAGGATTTCTTCATTAGGAGAGTTCCTTTCACTGAGTGTTTTT
>SNQJ01S0060463.1:0-14325 GCA_010110895.2 Picea sitchensis
TTGCATGAGTGGTTTCCATGTATTCAACTTCTATAGTTGAAAGTGCCACTACAACCTGTCTTTTGCTCATCCAACTTATTGCTCCTCCAAACAGGTTAAACACATACCCACTTGAATATCTCCTACGATCTAGATCTCCAGCCAAGTCTACATCCACAAAGCCATGTATGTCCACCACTTTGTCCAATCCCAGTCTTCCTTGGTAGAAAAATCCATATCTAGAAGTGCCACACAAATACCTGAAAACCCTTTTTACTGTTGCCCAATGCTCCTTCCCTGGTTTTGACATATACCTACTCAAAACTCCCACTGCATGTGCAATGTTTGGTCTAGTACAGACCATTTATATCAAACTGCCAATTGCACTCGCATATGGAACACGAGACATGTCCTCCTCCTCTTCATGTGTCTTGGGATACTGATCTACAAATAAATTTACACCAACAAGAGTAGGAACCTTGACCGGTTTACATTTCTGCATATTAAACCTCTGCAATATTGTCTCGACATATTTTCTCTGATTTAACTAGAGTTTCCTATTTTTCCGATCTCTTTTAATTTCCATGCCCAAAATTAAATTTGAAGCACCGAGATCCTTCATGTCAAATTTAGAGGACAATTGAGTTTTCACATCTTGGATAATCTCCTTGTTGTTTCCTATCAGCTACATGCCATCCACATACAAGACCAAATAAATCAAATGATCACCAATTAATTTAAAATACACACAGTGATCCTCTTTGTTTTTTGTGAAGCCAAGTCCCAACATATAAGTATCAAATTTTTGATACCACATCCTTGGTGATTGTTTTAAACCATACATGGACTTTTTCATCTTGCATACCAACTCCTTCTTTCCCTTCACAACATAACCTTATGGTTTCTTCATATAGTTTTCTTCTTCCAGATCCCCATGTAGGAATGTTGTCTTCACATCCATCTGTTCTACTTCAAAATCAAATGCAACAACAACAAATAACATAAATCTTATAGAGGTTAACTTGACAACATGAGAAAAAATCTCACCAAAATCAATTCCCTCAACCTGGGAATAACCCTTTGCTACTAACTGAGATTTGTGTTTCTCCACTTTTCCTTCTACATTCAACTTCTTTTTAAATACCCATTTGTTGCCAATGGGATTTATTACAGTCGAAAACTCCACTAGATCCAAAGCCTCATTCTTATCTAAAGCCGTCATTTCTTCGTCCATGGCCCTTTTCCAGAGATTTCCATACTCTGAATCCATTGCCTCCCTGATAGTTCTAGGATCATCATCAATAATAGACAAAACAAAATTTGAACAGAAATCAGATGGAGTAAACCTTTCCAGTATCCTTCTTTCTCAAACCGATCTCCTCAATACTGGAGTATGAGGATCTTATTCTTCTGATTCTTGTTCTTCTGTAGAGTTTGACTCGTCATCCTTTAAATCAAACTCTATTTTCTCTATTTCTTCCTTACTTGGTAGGACTTCTTTTTTAACAACATCCTTCATTTCTCTAAATACCACATCTCAGCTATACACTACCTTCTTACTTTTTGGGTTCCAAAGCTTATAACCTTTGACACCATATTTATATCCAATAAAGATACACTTTTTAGCCTTCTTATCTAGCTTACTCATGTTTTCCTTTGGAACATGAACATATGCATCATAGCCAAATACCTTGAGATGTGTGAGAGAAGGTTTTGTATCAATCCATACCTCTTCTGGAGTCTTGTCATCCAACACTGATGAGGGTAATCTGTTGACCAGGTAACATGCAGTACCCACTGCCTCTGCCCATAATTCTTGCCCTAACTCAACACCACTGAGCATGCACCTTGATTTTTCCATCATCGTCCTGTTCATCCTTTATACAACTCCATTCTATTGAGGTTTATATGGAGTAGTCTTATGCCTTGCTATACCACACTTCTTATATAATTATTCAAATTCATTCTCGCAGAACTCTCTGCCATTATCTGTCCTCAACACCTTAATTCGTTTCTCTGTTTGATTCTGAGCAAGAGACTTAAACTCTTTAAACATGTCAAAGACTTCAGATTTATTCCTAAGTAAATATATCCAAGTATTCCTCGAGAATTCATATATAAATAAGACATAGTACACAGATTTTCCCAATGATGGGACCGATACAGGTCCAAAAACATCACTGTGAACTAGTTGTAAAATTCCTTCTACCCTCATTGCACCAAAAGGGAATCTTACCCGATTATGCTTCCCATATACACAATGTTCACAAAAATCAAAATCCAGAGAGAAGTTAGACATACCTTCAACCATACCTTTATCGTGTAGTAGTCGAAGACCCTTCTCTCCGATATGCACCAGTCTTTGATGACATAGCATAACCTTTTCTCCAGAGACTATAGGATTTATTTCTTCTTCAACTCCAATATCAGGAACAATGGAACTATTACACCCATCACTAATAGTACTTCCTTGTATCTTATACAGAGTTCCAAACCGAAATCCTTTCAACAACACCATTGCTCCTCGAACCATCCTGCAAGTTTCCTTTTCAAATATTGTTTTTACCCCTACATTGTCTATTTTTCTTACAAAAATAAAATTTCTGGCCAAACCTGGGATGTGAAGAACACTAGGTAGTGTTCTAATCCTTCCATCTATGAGCCTCAACTTGACTTTTTCTTGTCCTATGATTCTGGTTGTCAAATCATCACCTATGAAAACATTACCTCCATCATACCTTTCATATTCACAGAACCACTCCCTATGGGGAGTCATATGAAAGGATGCACTAGAGTCAACCAACCATGCCTCATGATCTCCATGTGTGCTTGAAGAAGCCAAGTACACATGCCCTCCTTCTTCCTTGGAGGTCTTTTCTTCTGTAGAAGGAGATTCTTCATATCCCTTCTTTTTATCAACTTTGGATCTACACTACTTCTTGTAGTGCCCTTGTTTTCCACATCTCCAACATACCTTTACAAACTTTTCGAGAGATTTAGATCTACCCTTAGACTTAGATCTCCCACTTGAGAACTTAGATCTATTTCTTTCCTGGGAGCGTCCTCTTGCAAATAATGCATCTATGCTCTGTCCTTCCATATTCTTCCATCTCATCTCCTCCGACAACAAAGATGAGACCACTTCATCAAACTTCAAGGAAGTTGTATTACTACCTATGGCCACAACCAGACTATCCCACGAGTCTAGTAAAGAACATAGTAAATTGATACACTTATCTTCATCTGAAATTTTAATCTCAACAGATACTAACTGACTTACCACAGTATTGAAAGTGTTCAAATGCTCTACCACCGAGTCTCCATCTCTCATCCTCAAATTATACAACTTCTTTCTCAGGATCAGTTTATTTACTAGGGACTTAGATTGATACAAATTCCCCAACTTATCCCATAAATCCTTGGATGTATCATACTCTGACACATTCAGTAATAATGAATCTGAGAGACATAGTCGGATTTTTCTCTTCGCCTACCGATCAAAATTTTTCCAGTCATTTGTTAAATTTCCTGTAGGTGAAGTACCTAGATCTAACACGATCCACTGATCTTTTTCCACCAACAGATCTTCCATATCGAGCTTCCACAAATCAAAAATTTTCCCATTAACTTCTCGATCTCCATTTTCAAATTTCTTGCCATTTCTTTTAACTTGAAAAATCAATACCATAGATCTCCCACTATAATAAGGCTTATCACAGTCCCGAGCCAAGCCCTTGAACACAAAGGCGTCCCCCTGAAGCCAAAAAAGCTCTGATACCAAATGTAGATTTTAACCTTGTACAATATTTACTGCAAACCGATTTTCAGCAAAAGAATAGAAAATATACAATGGCAAATACAAACATTACATAGAGAATTTTCCCCTGGAAACCCAAACCGAGAAAACCAACATATTCTATATTCATTCATAGTGATACATTGTTTAAAATACAATATACATATAGGATCCAATGACATCCAAAACCCTAACCCAATGACCTGTATTAGTCAAAAACCCTAATTCCTTAACCGGAAATAGAAAACCATCGGCAAAAAACCATGTGCCGAAAAACCACCCAAAAATGGACACAAAAAATGAGGCAAAAATGTGATACGTTTCCCTAGGAAGGAAGATATTCTTCCTTTTCAATTAGCACCAATTGATCAGGATGCACCCACACCCTTTTTCACCAGCACCAACTGGTAGGAGGCTACGACCCCCTGTTTAGTCAGCTACAACTGACAAGGAAGCACCAACTCCCTCTGTTCACCAACACCAACTGGTAGGAGGCTTCGACCCCCTGTTTAGTTAGCAACAACTGACAAGGAAGCACCAACTCCCCTGAAGGCGCCAACCTGCCCTTGCACCACCCAACCACCCTTAGTTTATAATGCAATTCAATCTCTTTTGCTCTTCATCGAATTTGACTCATGCAGCCATTGTTGTACTTTCTACTTGTCTGCTGCAGCCTCTGCTTGTATGGTCTTCTATATAAAGTACTGGATTTCATAATTGTTTCTCTGTCTTCTTCTGTTCTTTATCTTCAATTATACATTGAAATACACCTTAGAATGAACAATTCTTCATCTTGGACTCTGCTTCTATTTTTGATCTTCTAATCTCAACCACAGAGGCACCATCTTCTCACCACTTTTTCTCATTTATATAATATTCAAACTGGTGTGAGATTTAAAACATTGTGTCCCTTTATTTGAACCATTGTACCTTCTCATTTAAAATGATAATCTAAACTTTAACTAATATCATTTTTCCTTTTTATCATTTATTCATGTTTTCATGATTTAACTCTCTTTTAATCATGATTGTGTATCAGTTCATTTTTTGTCATGAGTTGATCACATACGTGGATCGACTCATTAGATCATATTCATGTTTCTATTGCGCTCTCGGTTCACCAACAGGCCATATTCGATCATTTATCGATTCTATGTATTGTTCTGGTGTAACTCTTTGTCGAATGAAATCTGTATGAGGTGCTCCCTTCAAACCATTTTCATATGACCAATGGTGTAGTATCAAAGGCTTACCAATTTAGATGATGCATTACAATCTGACCTTTCAAATCTCTTTAGCATATGACCAATGGCGGTGAACTCACGTTTATGAAAGACGAGCACATGAGCACTTATCAATTCAACAACCACGATTCATTCTCCCGATGAGATGGACGATTGTCAGGACTTTAGGTCTTCGCCCTTCGGGTCTTCGGACTATGGAGATTTCAAATCTCAAACCCCTTCTCTCCTCCGTACATCAATCTTCCAGAGCTTACAATCCACTGACGCTTGTCCCTTTCTCGGTTAACGATCGAGATCCTTTCACGTCTCCAGGCTTCGGAATTATCAAGCCTCAACTCTCACTATAGTATGATAAATGGTTGAGAATACTCTGAGGTGATATTTCAGATCAGACGACTTATCTCTGCTTCAGGACTTCAACTTTCAAGACTTCGGAGGTCTCGTATAAACACTGCTCCATTTTTTTCTGGAGTGACCACCTGTTGAGTAAGTCATCAATGATGGAGACCGCTTGTTGTCGGTTAACACTTCCGCTTACACTATCCTTCCACTATAGTAGATCGACAGCTGAGGACTCTCGTGAAGTGATCTCCAGATCGAATGTCTCGTGTCCACTTCGAGACTCCAGCATTCGGGACATTGGGACTTGGGGCAAGTGTTGGTGGTATATATCTTGAAGAAAAACTCCCGGAGTGACATAAGTTGCTTACGTCACTTGCTAACGTGTCACAAGATGAGTAGCTGCCACATGTCACTCTAATTCATTATTTTCACGTATCAGAAATGTCAATTTAGCTTGACACTTTTCGTTCTCTGAATATGCCACGTGTCCTTTCTAACGTAGACTGTTGTCGTGGTCTACCACACGTCGTTATTGACGTGGTCTGTTGAGAAACAGTCCCTATCCAACGATCCTTATTCACTTCGGATTTCTGGGCTCTGGGTATTTCAAATCTCAAACTGATGGAGCGTAATTTCCTCACATATTTAGACCCATAGTGGAGGATGTTCATTCGATCAGGATCTAGAATCGACGACTCGATCTATTCTGCAATTCAACTCTTGTAGCTTTATCCTGTCCTTCCACTTTAAAACGATCTGACGGCTGTGGAGATTCTTGAGGTAGATCAACAGTCGACGATGATTGCGAAACTACAACTTGCAAGTGATTTAATTTTCCTTTCAATCTCCACAATCTATCCCTGTCGTAGATTTGGCATTTGTGCATCCGACGATCACGATTTAATTTGACTTAAACTGTTCATTAGTTGGATCAACCGTAGTCATAGATATTTGAAGCTGTGTGATTTGACGATTTGGATGGATTGCGGGATTGTAACTGGCGAGTGGTTTAAGTCTTCTTTCACTCCCCGTAATTCATTCCTGACGTTGATGGCTTGCAAATCCGACGTTCACGATCTTCCAATGGTCTTCAAGCCCACGATCAGTCACATGACCGATGTGCATTATCTTAGACAATCAACATGATTAACCTATTGATTAAATGAATGTTGAGGCTTCTCACTCTGATCGAGCAGCTACTGATATTACACTTTTCCTTCTGAGTTTTGATCTCTGCGTTTGCTAACTCTCCTGAGATTTTATCATAGGAACATTTTTTATCCTATCGTGATCAACAATAATCATGAATTTTATCTTCTACCTGATATACTATGCAATGTGCTCTTTCTTCTGATATTTGATCTTCATACTATTCGCTTCTCCTGTTCACTCTTCCTCCTAAGCTTGTGCTATCGATATCTGCACACAGTTTGACATCTTCTGCTAACTGATATACTTGTTGACATCAATGACAATCTCATCTGTGGTAATTCATCATTAACAACAGATCATCACATCGACTGTTGACATCAATGACAATATATCCAACAATCGCCCCCTTTGTCATTGAGGGCAACACACTAACTTCATATACAAAACTCCCCTTGTGATGATGCTTTCCTCTTATGAAGTTTTGATGTTTTCTTATGAAATTTTCTCTCCCCCTTTGACATCAATGGAAAAGGGTTTTTATTTCTGTGGTAAAGCTCTTTATGTTACTAACTAGAATCTGAACTCGGGTAACACTTCTTGCAATTATGTTCTGCCTGCCATAAGTGAATGAATCCCCCTGTCAATATGCTCTCTCTCTACTTCTAACTACTCTCCCCCTTTGTTTCTGAAAAGGTAGCTCTTCCTGACAAGGTTTCTTCCCCTGTTAATTTACTAACTTCTTATCTCAGTTGATTGGGATTTTTGTGTTTCAAATGAGTAGTATTCTTGATACCAATTTTTGTAGTGATCGTTTCTTTTCAAAACTTAATCTAATTTCTTTCTTATTTACTAACCAAAAATTCCCTTGCGTTTTTACTGACTGTTCTCCCCCTTTGTTTCTAAAAGGGTTTCTTTTTCTGACAGGGTTTCTCCTCTTGTTATTTCTACAGGATGTCATGTGCCTCATTTTGTACATCAAAATGATGTTGATGTGGATATTGTTGTCTTATTGAACACAACACAATTGTAGGTCATATTCTTCAAACAAATCTTGGTTCTGCCCATCGATTCTCATCAATCTCTAACTAGGATACTAATTGTTTTTATATCATCCACCTTGACATCTGCACTCTCAATAATATTATGTAACCTAAGATTGTAGCATCTGTATGATTTCTTGGTAGAAGAATATCCAAGAAGGATACCTTCATCAGATCTGGCATCAAATTTTCGAGATTCTCATCAAGCCTTTTGATGTAACCCTTACTTCCAAAGACCTTGAAGTATTTTACCGAATGAGCTTTTCCAAAACAGGGTTCACAAGGAGTTTTTCTACTATTAATCCTGAGCTGACCTCTATTCAATATGAGTACTTATGTGCTTACAACTTCCCTCCAATATCAATACTAATTGATGGAATATCCATCAGATAATTTGCTTCATAAAGCATAGTCTTTGCATCTTTCTGGACAAAGATCTTTTTTTTTTTAATTTTTCTTTTAGAAGGAGTTTCAGTGTACCATTAAAATAGGATTGAAAGATTTCTAAGATAATCATCACTCAATTCTTCTTGTTGTTCTACCGTTGGAGATTCATCATCAACGTCGTTATTATGTGCACCAGAATCTTCTTTATCCTTGTTTTGAGAATATTCCTTATTAGAAGTTTCATCCTCCAAACTCCTATTATTAACTTCATCAATTTCAGGAGCAGTATTTTCCTCATCTTTCTTATTTGGTACTTCGGATTTTCTTTTCCATGTCTTCTTATTTACTCTTGTTGTCATATTGTGTGAAGCATTGCTTATTGACTACCTTCTTGAGTTCCAATAGTAATGGGCTTTGTGTAGCAATATGTCCAACAAGGTTGCAGTTCCAACATCTTATATTGTTGTTGAACCTACCAATTTGTTTTCTTCCATGATGCCTACAATCCAAGGCTTTATGACCATACTCATGACAAGAAAAAAAAAAAACATTAAAACACTCTCATACTTCCTTTGATTCATCCATGAAGGTGTATTTCTTCTAAACTTACTTTGAGGTATATGAGTAGCTTCAGGATGTCTTCCTTGATCTAATCATCTAAATGTTGTAATGTTGCTTTCATTCTTTGAACATGAAGACCCTGCATTATACTTGCTTTTCCTTTTTATAAAAGAAGGACTTGCATCATACCTGTCTTGACTCTTTACAAATGAGGGACTTGCATCAAGTTTCTTGGGATTACTAATTTCTTCCTTGTTGTAGCCAAGACCGGTTTTGTCATTTGGTGATCTCTAACTATCCAAGATCTCATCTAAGATCATAGAGTTATTCAAGAACTTGACTTGGGTGTTTGACTTCTCAACCTTCTTTCTAATATTCACAACTTCTGCTTCCATCTTATGACATGATTCTTCCTTTTTGTTCAAATGATTCCTCACTACCTCCTCCCTTCTTTTGGCTTCTTCAAGTTGGATTTCCTCGGCCTTTTCTTTTGTTAGATCAACAACTTTTGTTTTCAATATTTTGATCTCTTTTTTTTTTTTTTTTCTAACTGAATCTCCTGCTCATATATTATCTTTTCATTGTCCTTGAGCATTTCCTTTAGTTCCAAGAAGTGTTTTTGACTCTTTTCAAGAAATTCTTTAGTGTAGTCATGAAGAAAAATATAGTCTAAATAATCATGCTCATAGTGATATTCATAAAGACTCCAATCAACTTTCTGTTTGACCTTAGACAATTCTTCTTCTACTTCTTTCATGGGATAAATACTAAGAGAACATTCTTCTATTGTATCTAAATCTTCTTCTTTACTTGCAGGGGAGATTTTAATATCACCATTATTGCAAGCAGAGGATTGTGGAGAGTCTTTACCTTTATTGATGAATAAGTCTTCATCTTCATCCTTGATAGGAATGTCTTCTGTGTATTCTCTTTTGATTTGATACATCTTCTTGGGAGGATGAGCGGATTCTTGAACATAGGAGTTTACATTCTTTTCATCTTTCTGCTGCATAGTTGTTTCTTTGGAGGTATCATCACAACACTTGTCATCTTCTACATTGATCTAAGTAATAGGACTTGAACCTTTAATCATGTGTACTTTTTCATATTCAAGGCCAAATTCATTTGAAGGAATTCTTTGTATACTGAAAACTTTATCAAGGGCTTCAGTCCCTTTCTTGAATTTTTCAAAAAACTTAAGTTGATCCTTTAGTTGTTTACACCTTTGTTTATATTTTTTCAGATCATCCAAAGCACACTCAAGCTCAACTTCCAGATTGACTTCTTCTTCAATGTCTGAATATTTTTCAAAAGAATCTTCATCACTAGAATTGTTGTAGACTAAGCTTTGGTCTGATTGAAACGTTTCATTTGACTTCTCATATGAGTAGAGGTCTTTTAATTTGTCCCAGAGTTCCTTTGCAGAGTTACATTCACCTATCTTCTCTTTGATATCATCAGGTAATCCATTAAGGATTGTATTCATTGCCATTGAGTTAATTTTCTTGGCTTTCTTTTGAGCTGGAGTCCTTACTCTGTTTGGTGGGAAGTAATCAGTGATCACTAAATTCCATACATCATGTCCCAATGATTTTAGATGACTTTCCATTCTTTTACTCCAAAATATGTACTCTTCTTTTCCAGGAATTGGAGTTCCATTCACAGTGTAAATCTTTTGTCCATCCATGTGTGCTTAATTTGATCTTCCTTTTAGTTTGTTAGACTTTTCTTAAAGGAACCTTCCCTTTGATACCAATTGATGGAATATCCAACAATACTGAGAGGGGGGGGTGGGGGGGTGAATCAGTATTGCCTATTTTTTCTTTTTAACTTCATCCATATTAAGCACACATATTAATTATTCAATTAAGAAATATATTATGAACAACAAACCCTTATGACCACAAGATTTTGTTGTGGAACCCAACAAGGAAAACCACCAACACTTTTCTATTAACTGCAAAATTCCTTTTCTTACAAGTTACAAGGAAGGAAGATATTCTTCCTTTTCGATCAACACCAACTGATCAGGATGCACCCACACCCTCGTTCACCAACACCAACTGGTAGGAGGATACGACCCCCTATTTAGTCACCTACAATTGACAAGGAACCACCAACTCCCTTTGTTCACTAACACCAACTGGTAGGAGGCTTCGACCCCCTGTTTAGTCAGCTACAACTAACAAGGAAGCACCAACTCCCCTGCAGGCTCCAACCTGCCCTTGCACCACCCAACCACCCTTAGTTTATAATGAAATTCAATCTCTTTTTCTCTTCATCGAATTTGATTCATGCATCCATTGTTGTACTTTCTACTTGTCTGTTGTAGCCTCTGCTTGTATGGTCTTCTATATAAAGTACTGGATTGCATAACTGTTGCTCTGTCTTCTTTTGTTCTTGATCTTCAATTAGACATTGATAGGCACCTTAGAACAGACAGCTCTTCATCTTGGACTCTGCTTCTGTTTTTTATCTTATAATCTCAACCACAGAGGCACCATCTTCTCACCACTTTTTCTCGTTTATATAATCTTCAAACTGGTGTGAGATTTAAAAGATCATGTCCCTTTATTTGAACCATTGTACCTTTTCATTTAAAATGATAATCTAAACTTTAATTAATATCATTTTTCCTTTTTATCCTTTATTCATGTTTTCATGATTTAACTCTCTTTTAATCATGACTGTGTATCGGTTCATTTTTTGTCATGAGTTGATCACAGACATGGATCGACTCATTAGATCGTACTCATGTTTTTGTTGCGTTCTCGGTTCACCAACAGACCATATTCAATCATTTATCGATTATCTGTATTGTTTTGGTGTAACTCTTTGTCGAATGAAATATGTATGAGGCACCCCCTTAAACCATTTTCATATGACCAATGGCATAGAACCACAGGCTTAGAAATTTAGGCGACGCATTACAATCTACCCTTTCAAATCTATTTTCCATATGACCAATGGCAGTGACCTCATGTTTATGCGAGACGATCGCATGAGTGCTTATCAATTCAACGACCATGATTCATTCTCCAGATGAGATGGACAATTGTCGGGACTTCGGGTCTTCACCCTTCGGGTCTTTAGACTCCGGAGATTTCAAATATCAAACCCCTTCTCTCCTTCGTACGTCAATCTTCCAGAGCTTACAATCCACTGCGTGTCCCTTTCTCGATCAACGATCGAGATCCTTTCATGTCTCCGAGCTTCAAAATTCTCAAGCCTCAACTCTCACTATACTATGATCAATGGTTGAGAATACTCCGAGGTGATCTTTCAGATCTAATGACTTATGTCTGCTTCGGGACTTTGGTGTTCAGGACTTCGGAGGTCTCGTATAAACGTTGCTCCATTTTCTTATTGAACGATCACCTGCTAAGTAAGTCATCAACGATGGAGACCTCTCGCTGTCAGTTAATGCTTCCGCTTACACTATCCTTCCATTGTAGTAGATCGACGGTCGAGGACGCTCGTGAAGTGATATCTAGATCGGACGTCTCGTGTCCACTTCGAGACTCTGGAATTCGGGACTTTGGGACTTGGGGCAAGTGTTGGTGGTATATATCCTGAAGAAAAACTCCCAAAGTGACGTAAGTTGCTTACATCACTTGCTAACGTGTCACAAGCTGAGTAGCTGCCACGTGTCACTCTAATTCATGATTTTCACGTATTAGAAATGTCGATTTATCTTGACACTTTTCGTTCTTTGAATATGTCACGCGTCCTTTCTAACGTAGACTATTGACGTGGTCTACCACACGTCCTTATTGACGTGGTCTGCTGAGAAACAGTCCCTATCCAACGATCCTCGCTTGTCCTCCAAATCCAATGATCCTTATTCACTTCAGATTTCTAGGCTCTGGGTATTTCAAATCTCAAACTGATGGAGCATAAGTTCCTCACATATTTAGACCCGTAGTGGAGGATGTTCATTCGATCAGGATCTAGAATCGACGACTCAATCTATTCTGCAATGCAACTCTTGTAGCTTTATCCCGTCCTTCCACTTTAACACGATCTGATGGCTGTGGAGATTCTCGAGGTAGATCAACAGTCGACGATGATTGCGAAACTGCAACTTTCGAGTGATTTAATTTTCCTTTCAATCTCCGCAATCTATCCCTGTCGTAGATTTGGCATTCGTGCATCCGACGGTCACGATTTAATCTAACTTAAACTGGTCATTAGTTGGATCAACCGTAGTCGTAGATATTTGAAGCTGTGTGATTTGATGATTTGGATGGATTGCGAGATTGTAACTGGCGAGTGGTTTAAGTCTGATTTCGCTCCCTGTAATTCATTTCTACTGTTGATGGCTTGCAGATTCGACGATCATGTTCTTCCAATGGTCTTCAAGCCCATGATCACTCACATGAATGATGTGTGTTATCTTAGATGATCAACACGGTCAACCTCTTGATTGAGCGGCTGCTGAGGCTTCTCACTCTGATCGGACGGCTGCTGAGCTTACACTTTTCCTTCCAAGTTTTCATCTCTGTGTTTGCTAACCCTCGTGAGATTTTATCATAGGAACATTGTTGATCCTATCATGATCAACAATAATCACAAATTTCTTCTGCTACCTGATATACTGTGCAATGCACTCTTTCTTCTGAGCTTTGATCTTCATACTATTCACTTCTCATGTTCTCTCTTCCTCCTGAGCTTGCGCTATCGATATCTTCACACTGTTTGTCATCTTTTGCTAACTGATATACTTGTTGACATCAATGACAATCTCATCTGTGGTAATTCATCATTAATAACAGATCATCACATCGACTGTTGACAATATCAATGAAAATATATCCAACAAAATGTGCCATAACTCTTCCACAATAAAAAGAATTATATGATAAATGGCTACTTTCCTAAGAATGACAATTTTGGAAAGACATACAAGAATTTTGGGATATGTTACCTGGATATTCATTGTGAGAATAAAATGTCTTGTTTCATGTACCTTAGTACCAAAACTGCACAATCTTTTGACTCCTTTAAAATATGATGAGGAAGAAATCTAACAATGAAGGAGTTTTTTTTCTAAAGAGTTGTTAAAAGGACCCTACATATTGCAAGATTTGTAGGGGACGTTTTAATTACTAGGGGTGTTGTAACAAGCATATCCTCAAGAAAGACAACTCTGCAATGACTCTCAACATTTTAATAATTTGACTTTTTCCAATTTTGTTCAAGGTCAAAGAAGGAATTGAGCATATTTTCACTTAGCAAATGGCAACAGGGGAAGTCGAAATTGAAAAAAGCATAAGGGACCAACTTTGGTAGGCCAAAGAATATTGGTAGAGAAAAACTCAATTTTGGGCAAGCATGGTAGCCATGGAGGTAACAATAAAATAGCTTTGATCTCTTCATAGAATTAATAGCTAAGCTTTCCTACGATTTATTTTGAGCCAATAATCATCATAATGATAGTAGAATCCCGAGTTATTCCATGGATATACCTCTCTGCTATAATTTCTTCATCTATCCACAATCCTCTGGAAATGGACCATTTGACCTTTGATCTAGCACTATACAATTTTACCTTATCCAACTAAAACATAACTATGTAAATAGCAAGCATTTTGTTAGGGTCCTAACCCGCACATAGGTAGATCAATATATTCAGATGTAATAAAGGTCAATATTAATAAGGCCTTTCAATAAAATAGAATAAGGGGAATGTAAGAAGACCTAATAGAAGCTTCCACTTCTAGAAGGATCTTCCTCTAAATGCTTCTCTTGATAGACATATTTAGTATAAATAGGGGTCGAGGGTATGAAAACCCTAGCTTGGAGATTATTGTAACAGAGTGCT
>SNQJ01S0060463.1:25603-45715 GCA_010110895.2 Picea sitchensis
ATAATGGTTGAGTTATATATATATATATATCCTTTACAGTTTACAACTTGTAAATATATGTTTTATGTTGAGTTAAGAAATTTCCATCAATTGTGTTAGTATTGTGATTTAATTATAAAGTTTCTCTTTTATTTAGATGATGGGTGTTGGAAATTGAGATCTAATTTCAAAGATGCAAATAATACATGTAGTTCATGTGTTCTAAATCCTTGTGGTAGCTAAATTGGGCTTAAAAGTAGAATCTGCAGTATAAATTTAGAAAACTAGTTTCTTGTCTAGCTATTCATGCTTTTCATTAGGATTACTTTTGACTCTTAGATTGAGAGCTAGAGCTAATATTTCTCTCTATATATAGTTTCCTTTACAATTTACATATTGCAAATATATGTTTTATGTTGAGTTAAAAAATTTCCATCAGTTGTGTTAGTATCTTGATTTAATTGCAAAGTTTCTCTTTTATTTAGATGATGGGTGTTGGAAATTGAGATCTAATTCCAAAGCTGAAAATAATACATGTTGTTCATGTGTTTTAAATCCTTGTGGTAGACAAATTGGGATCAAAAGTAGAACCCCCACTGCAGATTTAGAAAACTAGTTTGTTGTCTAGTTATTCATTATTTTCATTAGGATTACTTTTGATTCTTAAATTGAGAGCTAGATATAATATTCCTCCATCAATCAATAGACGTACTTATATTTTGCAAAAAATGTGTATATGTTTCATAAGAACAAAGAGAAACTTAGTTGATAAGTTAAATGACCAAAGTGTTCCAAGCCTTAAAACAAACCTATATTGTAACATTGTCGCTTGTATTTAACTAGGAAACTATTTTGTTCCATTCCATACAAAAGGCTTTGGAAAGGGCTAAGAAAACTAACTTTGAATTATTTCCAACCTTTTATATGGCTTCATATATATTCATATATATTGGACATCATTTGTGCCAATAATCTTTTCCAGGAAAGAGATGGTTTTGGAATATTGCATGTATTCCAGTGTATGTTTATTGTTAGATCTTATGGGAGAATAAGTACAAGAAAATTTATGCACAAATATGTGATAGTTTCTTTGCACCCCTTTATAAAATATTGTTTTACAAGCATGCTCTAAGATTGTTAGAAAAAGTAAATTTTTTACTTGGTAGCATTGGAAATTGGTACTTACAAGAGCATGATACCTATCTAAGGTTCTATGGAGTGATTGTTCCTCCACACTTGTTGCTTTGTCATGTACCAAATAGGTTAGTCTTAGAAGATATAGCCTATCAAACCATTATTCGTGGTTTTAATGCATCATTAATCAAGGATAAAAGAATTGTTTTTATTCCTTAATAAATTTTACATTAGTAATTTTGGATCGACCAACTTCAAAGTTGAAAACAAGAAGCTAATGCAATGCTTGAGTATAGATTTCCTCAGGAGAAGTTTAGAAGAGATGATCTGAAGGGTCTATTTTTTTAAGCACGATAAGTTGTTAAACATATCCTGACCATATGCTCACAAGAAATGGGAGCATAAGGAAGTATATAAAAATGTTATTTTCCAAGAAAAAGTAAAGGAAAGAACCATACCAAAAGGATATTCCTCATCCTTCTAAAAGGATAAGGAATTAGAAGAGAAGAAAAAAATTTAAAAAGATGAGAAATAAAAAAAAAAGAGGTAGAAGAGAAAGATAAATAGGAAACTGAAGAAAAATAATGAAAAGAGAAGTTGAGAATGAAGAGAAAAGGAAAGAATAAAAAGAATATCGTCAAGGTAAATATTCATAGAATAAAATAAAAGCTTAGGAAACATAGGAACTTAGATTGGCAAGGTAAATCTTCATTGAGCTCGGTTAGTTCAAGGCCCAACTCCTAGTACCCTGACGTCAACCAGGGTAGTCCTGGAAAAAAAAAATAGAGAAAAGATTTCTTTGATACCATTAATTTATATTAGATTGACAATGAAATTAAAGAATATGCAATATTTTAGAAGTAACACAAACACAATGTTGGAGTGACACTATGACAATGAAAATCATTTTTTATTAATGAATAAATTGGTGAAAAAGACCACAATGTACATAACAATGCAAATGGATAACTATTTTAATATTGAAGAATAGATCTCGGTGAATACATAGTAGGTGGGGTCTGCGGTCAGGGAAAACCATAGCCGCAGACTCATGTTTCCTTTGCCCGTTCTCATGCACCGCGTATGTTGCTTGTGAGGAGGATCCAGTGTTCGGTTGCGGGGAGGAGGTTGTTTTTGTTCAGGTGTCAGAGCTCTCTTTTCTGGGTGCAGTTCTGGTGTTTGCCTCTCTGGTGCGGCTTTGGTTGGTACTGAGAGTAGTTTTTGTCTGTATTCCTGGAGAGTTTCAGTCTACTACGGGATCTCTGCGGTTTTTGTGCTGATCGGGCTACTTATTCTCTTCTCTCTGATTTTGATGGTATCGTCCTGGTCGTGGCCGGTGTCTTTTTCTCAGATATGTGGTCTGCGTCCCTCGATCTGGTGCTCTTGTGCCTGGATCTAGTGTTCTCTTTCTCGATCTTTGGGATCTTGTTTTTTCTTTCCGCTTCGGGTCTACCTTAATGTTGGAGGTCGTCTCTTTTTCTAATTTCTTCATCAATTTTGTTGGTTTGTTCAGGGTTTGATGCATATTCAGAGTTTTTTTAGGTCATTTTTCTACCTCTCTTTCTATTCTTTTCCCTTTATGCATCTATTTGTGGTTTGGTCAGAGCTTTGAGGTCATTTTCTAGGCGTGCAATATTGTAGTGTTGGGTCAATGCTTTGAGGTCCTTTTGTGGGCATGGTATTGATGTGTTGAGACAATGCTTTGAGGTCCTTTCCTTGGGTGGGAAACTGTTTGGCATTTCTTTTGGATGCATGGTGGTGATTTTGTTGATTGTGGGTGTAGTGTTTTTTCGGTTTCTTTCCTCCCTTTGGATTATATGTCTCTCTAACCTGGTCTGTCTTTCCTATGAAGTTTCTTGGAGTTTGATTTTTCTTCTTTTCTCGACAGGGTTTGTGGCTTTTCAGTATTGTATCTTTTGGTGTTAGGACTCTTGCAGCCCTTGTACTTTGTCCATAGATTGTTGTCTTTTTCTGCCTTATTTTTTATTGTATATTTCTTTGTGACTTCTTAGCCAGCTTCTGGGCCCCTTCAGGATTCTATTTATGACTACTTTTCCCATGCATGGGTCATGTTTCAGGCACCTATAAAATCTAATTTGGTTCTCTATGGATGGATAAAATTACACTTCTTTTCTGTGGAAAAAAAAAGCAATGCAAATGGATAGAATGGTGGTACCTTGTCTTCGACAAAAAATGTGATGGCTATGCTCATTCACAAAAATATAATAAAAAAAGGTTGCAAATACATTATATCATAATGTTAAAAAAACACAAGAGGAAAAAACTTAGAACCCAAAAATATTAACTCTAGGAGATAGAGATACTGAAATAAATGTAGGTCCTAGGAAAACTTTGGTATATTTGATGAGGGTGAAATCTAGATTCTTTCATTCAATATAGGCCAAGGTTAACCTAGAAAATCTTGGAAACTACATAGAAATTGGGAAGCCATGAATGAGGTATAGTCAATATAAACACATTACTCCTATTAAGTAACCCCACGTTGAAACCATATGAAAAATCTAGCTTGACTTGTACTTATCATTGAAATTCTTATCCAAATAATAATGATGAGTGGGATTTACCATTTCCTCCACCTCATGTTACTTCTAGACTTGATATGGTACTTGTTAGTTTTTGATGGTATGAACCTTCTAATTCGTCCACCATGCACAATATACTTGTTTAATAGAAACAAGCTTCTCCTTCCACACTTAAACATACAAGAGTTGATTTTAAAACCGGTGTAAGTATGGAGAAGGATCTTGGTACCCCATAATTTGGATATTCTAAGTTGGAGGAGGATGCCAAGGTTTTTGTTGAATTAGATATCAATGTGATTTAGTATGGCACTGTTGATGCTTGGATCCATTAGGACCGAAATGGTAACCTCACGAGGATACAAATCCCTCTGATTTTTTATAGAGGTGGTACTCCTCTTTTACTTCAGATTTTCTTGGGGCTTTGGGTCTTTGAAATGTGGGACTTTGTAGATGTTCGTTGTGGTAATCAAAGAAATATAAAACACCAAGAAAGAAAATGTTTTGTTTTTGTTTAAAGAAGGTTCCTGAGAAAGGACCAGGAATCACACATTTTATATATTTAACAAACATAGACAAAATTTCCTCACATCCATCATAGTTTAACTAAAGATTTCTAATCACAAAAAAATAAAAAAAAAGATGATTTGCATGCATAAGAGAACTTTAACAGAGTAGACACATGAGCAGCTCAAATAAAGATAATGATAGATCAACCTCAAGTACTTTATATTATGAAATCAGGGTTACAAAGTACAGTCGAGATTGTTCCCAAAGTAGCCCTCTTGAAATTTCTTAAAAAATATATTCTATTACATATTCTTTGAAATTTAAAATGCCTTTGTCTTAAAGACTGGGATTGGGGATCCCGCGGACCATAAAGGAAATAAATACAAGAAATAAGCTCGTAGAAGGAGGATGGTGGGCGAAAGTAGAACAACAAGACCTGGAAAGAAGAAAAAGAGAAGTTATCAGTCTTCAATTAAACCTTTCTAGTGAAAGAGGCAGAATAACTGGATGAAGGAACTGATAAAGAAAGAAAGATGTGATCAACGTAAACTAACTATGATGGTTTCCCTCTCTTCACTTGCTTGTTGATGTCCTTTTATTGTTTTCATTAACGGTTATAGGAACCGTCTCAACTGTTTCTTTCCCCTCATTGGTCAATTTATCGATAGCTTTCTTGAACCATTCTTCGATGTAACTTTTCATTGGTGCCACGTTGATTTCATGCCGGATTTTGATGTTCAACATCTCACCCTCCAAGTCTCTCAGATCAAGGGAAATGCCATGTAATGCTTCTTCAATGTCCTAGTTTTTTCACGGAGTATTCCACTAACCAATTGTCTATGTCTTCCTCATCATATTCAAGTATACCATAGAAATTTTCAACTGACAACCCTTTAAAAATCTCAACTTGCTCGTCAAACTGTGGCTTTGTTAGGAACAACAAGTTGAGGATTAACTTGGGGTCTTAGACTTCGTTAGTGATCTCGGCTAGGTCTACTTCTATGATCCTTTTGAATAGTTGTTCCCTCTTTGATATAGCTTGGATGCACACTTGAATGATATTATTCAAGTTTTTTATCTTTTCTTTCCAACACGCATTCAACTGTTTGATTTGGCTTGGAGAGGGAAAATCCTCCTCTCTTCTCCTCAGTTTTTTCATGTTGGAAACTTTGTTTCCAAAGGGTAGCACAACATCAAGGTAAAATCATTCTACATTCTTTAGGTAGGATTGCAAATACTCGTGGAAGGTATGCGCCCTCAAGCCAAAAGAAACCATATTTTTTGAAATTTCCCATGCCTCCGTGATTAATGCCATTTTTTTCTTAAATTTTTTCTCCACATAGCTCTTGGCTGATGTAAGAAGGCTTGAAGATCCCCTTAATTTAGCAACGGGTGTGGTGGGTCTGACTATTGTCAAAAGACTTTCCAGGAGTGGAAGAGGCATTAAGGTGTCTTCCAGTTCCTTGATCCTTTCTTTCAATTTCATGTTTTCTGCTTCAAGACCACCAATGGAGTCATCCAGAGCATCTTTGGTTGCTCTGTGAATTTTAGAAATCTGGGAAGGCCGCATATTTTTTAGGTCAACCTCTAAATGAGATTCACTTTCTTATTCTTCAATTCACTTTTCTCAATAATCAATTTTTTAGATTCGTTGTCAAAGACAACGCTCTAAAACACAAATGACTCTTCTTCATCGAAGGTCTCATTCTCAATAATTTCCAATGATGGATTCTGGTGGGTCATGTTCCCTAGCTGATCAATGTTAGGAAACATTTTCTCGATGTCTACCTTGAGCTCAATGTCTTCAAGGGAGAAGTTTTTGATGTTACTTTCTATGCAGTGGTCTTCCTCCTCTTGTACAATATTCTTCCTCTTCTTTCTAAGAGGCAGCTTGTGCGAGCTTTCAATTTTTCCCGGAGGGGGATTTTTTTCTCCTCCGTCGTTGGAACTGGTGTTGGTAACTTTTTTAGATGGGTGGTCCGCTGGAGCATTTCTCCGAGATGTTGTAGTTTTAGGAGTAATAGTTGGGGACTGGGCACTTTTCTCACTGGGACCCTTTCCTTTATGCTTGTAAAACTCATTGGTACTGAGTACAGTTTCCAAGTCACCATCATTGTGAGCAGTAGCGCCTAAGTTATTATCTCCTTCTTCACTTAGAACAATATGGTTAAATGAATTGTTGAATCCTAGTTCTAGCATGCGTTCCATGAAAATTCTGTTAGGGTCAAACCCTTTTATCTTCTCAGCATATTTCAGATTCACATTATGGAAGTGGTTCACAAATTCATCAATTTTGTTTATATTTTTGAAGATAAAGTCTTCAATTTTCCAAGAATTTATTTGCCTGGTCGGAGATCCGGGGGGTATCTTTTCCAAACAATAATCCTTTGAAAATAAAGACAAAATCATTGGAAACTTCATAAAAATTCAAAGAAGCTTTGTGTCTCCACAATGCTTGGTACCAGAAGGTAATTGGATCAAGTTCATAGTTCACCTTCTTACAGATAGACAATTTCAGAAATTGACAGCAACGTGCTATTGCAAACACCAAATAATAAGACATGAAGAATTTATTTTCCCTTTTGTACTGTGACAATTAGGAAGAGATTTCAATGGAAATCAATTTTCCCCAATCGAAAATAGCTTGCTCTTTGACAGTAAAATATAAGATATAAAGAATCATACGGGAAATGTTGGTGGTACTTTCTTGGCCTGTCACCCTAGTGAATAGCCAAGCAATTTCCCAGAAGGTGTTTTTGAACGAGTTGACCTGAAACCTGGTAATGTATTCAGGGATAGTGGTGGGATATTCTAAGAATTCGTGAAAGAGGTTGAGGCCGTTGTCATGATTTTTAAAGAAATCCTTGCAATCCTCTCCTTTGAAAGTAAGTGTTGGCTCAGGGAGCTTTAACATCTTACAGAACACTTGAGGCTAAAGAGAGATAGAAGAATGGTCTTGAAGTTGAATAATCTACTAACTCGGTATGTATTTCTCAACGCACCAAGAAACCAGTTCCTTGCATTTGAAAACCTCAAGGACACAGCCTACACGAGCAATTCTGGATGTCCAAATTACTTCCTTCTGAGCAGAAGGGGATGAATAGTAAGAATACACTCTAGATCACTGAAAGTTCTAGTCCTCACGTCCAAAAATGTTCAAAGTATCTCTGCAAAACTATTATCGAGTTGTTGCTGCCATAATTTGATGAGAGCATTCCTTTAATCCAGATAATATTTTAAATGAGCGCTTGAGAGAGATAATATAATATTTCGCAAATCGTGCTTTAATGGGGTTTAATGAGAAATCTCCTCGAGCCCTTCCTTTATTAATGATGATCTTTACGAAACCTACATGATGAGTTCTTAGCATTAAACCATACTAAATGCATATTGGGAAAAGAGAAAAGGTGGCGAGGGTGTACGAGAGCAATTAGGATTTGGGAACTTTTGTGAACCCGCCAACCCGGGAACCTGTGAACCCGCGGTTGCGAATGATAAAAAATCAGCTAAGGCTTGGGAGTGGTCGGTCAGACTTGGATACAAGAGGAATGTAATACTTAAGAGATCAGTACCTGCAACAAGTTTGACGGTCATGATGTAGATAATGGATCTTTGGGTGAAAATGGATATCGTGGAGCTTGGACTATGATAGCTTGAACCCACAAACCCGCGACTTGAAAAACGGTTAAGTATAGGATAATATGGCGGTCGGTCAGACTCATGACGTGAGATTATGGATGGAGATAAGAATTTGAGGGCCCACCAACCTATCGTTACTGAAAAATGACTAAGTATAGTAACTAGAAAGGGAAAAGAGAAAGGAGAAAAGAAAAGGGGAACTTGGGTAAGTATAGAAGAGGGAAAAGAAATGGAAAAAAGAAGTTGGGAAAATAGAAAAAGGGAGGGAAATTTCGGAAGTGGGAATTGATCTCAACAACTTGCTCCAACTGTGGGATGATAACTCCTGTGGGTTGTCAAGAATACAAAATCTTTATGACCAAGTTCTTCCGTTCATTGGGCCATGGAGTCAATGGTAGGAATATACAAACTGAAAAATAAATTTATGTACAAGGAGAATGAGAAAGTTTTAAGTGAAGAAACATTTCAAATGTTGCCCGTTGATAGGCAACATTAACCTTTTACCCTTCATGTATTGGAGCATATAGGAATTAAAACCCAGGACCTTTTCGACGATGTATGGTCTAATCCAGAGTGCTTCGAACTTTGTATGCATTGATGGCTTCTCCTTGGCTTTGTTCCAGAGTAACACCAGTTCTCCCTTCTGAAAATTATTCACAGTTGTATTCTGGTCAAAATATATTTTGATACTTTGTTGTCTCCAAGAAGTTCGATTCAGGGATTTACCTCGTTCTTCTTCCAATTTCAACAACTGGTTGATCCTCCTTTGGATAGGTTAACCACCTTTTGCATCTTCTATATTAGCCACAAAATTCAAGGCATTGAGTTCAAGGCTAATTGGAATTTTCTCTTATTTCTCATAAACCAATGTGTATGGGGACATCCCAATGTTTTCCTTTGGATCATTTTTCTTTCCCACAATGCATCAGTTAACTTCAAATGCCAATTCCTTTGGTTCTTGTCAATAGGTTTCTTCAATATTGAAAGCTTCGACTGTACCATTCACCTGTGGGTGATATGGTGTGTTCTTATGATGGTGAACTTCGAACTCCTGAGTCAAGGCTTCAATAGTTTTGTGAAGAATCTTCATTTCTCCCATGGGCCCTTTAATGCCCTTCATGTCTATGAACTTGGTTGGAAACAAGTCCCGATACTCATGCAATAGTTTTGTAATCTTACTAATAGTAGCATCATCCTAATAGTCTCCAACATTTTCCAATTTAGGTGCTTGCTCTGTTTCAATATTAACCTTCTTAATTTTAATAGGCTACCCAACAAAAGGTAATTCAATCCCTAGCCCCCCTCTTGAACAAGAAGACGATGAATGGACTGTGCCTCTTCAACGGTTACAGGGTTGTTATAATATTAATGTTGATGAGGATGATGACCCTAGGAATGTGGAAATTTCAGAAATTGAAGGACAAAGAGATATACAAGGGCCAGAGATTGAATTACCTTTTTTTGGGCAGCCTATTAAAATTAAGAGGTTAATATTGGAACAGAGCAAGCACCTAAGTTGGAAAATGTTGGGAACTATTGGGATGATGCTATTATTAGTAAGATTACAGAACTATTGCATGAGTATCGAGACTTGTTTCCAACCAAGTTCATAGACATGAAGGGCATTATAGGGCCCATGGGAGAAATGAAGATTCTTGACAAAACTATTGAAGCCTTGACTCAGGATTTCGAAGTTAACCATCAAAAGAGCACACCATATCACCCACAGGCGAATGGTACAGTCGAATATTTCAATAAAATTTTGGAGAAAACGCTAACTAAGATTTGTAGTGTTAACATAAATGATTGGGATTTGAGAATTCCAATATTGTTATGGGCTTATCGAACTACTTTCAAAAAGTTAACAACACAAACTCCCTTCAAGTTAGTTTATGGCTAGGAAGCAGTGGTACCTATGGAATATTTAGTTCCTAGTTTAATAATTGCAACATTTATAGGTATGGATGACACCAACGTTGTTCAAGACAGGCTCGCGTAGTTGATGGAACTAGAGGAAGATAGGTTCATTGCAGGATTTCATCAACAGGTACAAAAAGAATGGGAAAAGGCTTAACATGACAGACATATCAAGAAGAAAGCATTTAAACAAGGAGATTTGGTACTTTTATATGACAAAAAGTTCATGAAGCATCTAAGAAAGTTCAGGACACATTGGCTTGGGCCATTCGAGGTTGTCTATGTTACAGAAGGTGGAGATGCGCAGTTGAAGACTCTTAATGGAGAATGGAAGGTTGGTTTAGTAAATGGAAGTCGGTTGAAGCCGTATTGTGACAACCAGCTGCATCACAACTCTCAGTAAAAGCAAAGGAAGAAGGGTCTAGGTACCAGGTGCAGTTGAAATTGGGTACCATACACAGAAAAGACAGTCTGCACACAATAGGGAGGGACATAGAAGAAAGCACAGGCTGCTCCATGTAGTCTGAAGTCAAAATAATACAGAAGGCTCAACCCTGCAGTGACTCGAGACGAGTCACATGTGAGTGTTGGGGGCCTGTTGGCCCTTGGTCATGTATTAAGGAAGAATAAAAACAAAGTATGAAGTGCGCGAAAGGCACACAAACTGAGGAAGTGTCGAAGTGGTTAAAGAAGCATAAAAGAAGGAACAAAGTAAAGGAAATAAATTCGTTGAAAGAGAAGATCAAGGAAGACAAAGAAACAAAGAAGATAGATCGTGGACAAGTCAACAAGTAGAAGAAGACACTAATGGGTGCTTTGGAGCACCTCGTGGAGAAGAAGGAAGAACAGGTCGACGAAGTCCTTAAAATGAGGGTTATGTGGACCTAGAGTTTTGGCACCTGGGCTTCGGTACATGGTTTTGTAAGAGTCATGGAATGTATAAATGGAGGTGTAGAAGAGTTGGTATCATCAAGTGAGAGGTGATAGTGGTGTTGAGATGTAGAAGTGTTATGTTTTAGGGAATTCTTGTATTTTGGGTCTTCAGCTGGGTGCGAATATCGACTCTGCAGCTGGGTGCGTAGGGATAAGAAATAAAGGGGAAGAGAGAGAAGGATCTGCAGCTGAGTGGGAAGATAGAACTGTATATCTTCATCTATTCTATCAATAAAAAAAAATTGTGGACGTAGCCCTAGGGAGAGGGTGAACCACGTAAAATCTTATTGTTTCATGTGGTTGATGCTTTGTTGTTTACTACCTTTTACATTGTTATTGCACTATTATTTTTCCCGTCGAAGATAAGAATATATAAGTTACATTGTAAAGTTAAGAATAATACTGTTAAGAATCTCTAGGGATATTTTTGCATTGTTGTTTTTGGAATCATCTTGCATTTCCTCTAGTTGTAGACACATGTGTCCTGCAACCCCCCTATTGCTACTTTGGGTGAGACTTCATCTACTTCAGAGAAGTTGTTGTAAGGGCCAGTAGTTAGGTTTTGTTGGTGCGTTGTTAGAGTTGAACCCTGGGTTTTCCCCTATGCCAACAATAACAGTGTAAAAGTTAGTAAACAACAAATCATCAACCACATGAAATAACAAGATTTTACGTGGTTCACCCTCTCCCTAGGGCTACGTCTACATAATTTTTTTTATTGATAGAATAGATGAAGATATACATTTCTATCTATGCACTCAGCTGCAGATCCTTCTCTCTCTTCCCCTTCATTTCCTATCCTTGTGCACCCAGCTACAGAGTCGATCTTCGCACCCAGCTGAAGATCCAAAATACAAGAATGCCCTAAAACATAACACTTCTACATCTCAACACCACTATCACCTCTCACTTGATGATCTCAAATCTTCTAGACCTCTATTTATACATTCCATGACTCTTAGAAAACCATGGACCGAAGCCCAGGTGCCAAAACCCTAGGTCCACATAACCCTCATTTTAAGGACTTCGCTGACCTGTTATTCCTTCTTCTCTGTGAGGTGCTCCAAAGCACCCATTAGTGTCTTCTTCTGCTTGCTGAATTGTCCATGATATATATTCTTTGCTGCTTTGTCTTCCTTGATCTTCTCTTTCAACGACTTGCTTTCCTTTACTTCATTCCTTCTTTTATGTTGCTTTAACCACTTCGACCCTTCCTCGATTTGTGTGCCTTCCACACACTTCATACTTTTTCTTTCTTCTTCCTTAATCTTCGCTTTCTTCCTTAATACACGACCAAGGGCCAACAAACCTTCATACAAAATTGATCTTGTCGAAGAATGATTGAACTCCTTTCTTGGATGTCGGGGGTTGATCTCATTTATTCCTTGCACATAATATGACCCAATAGTTTTCCTTGAGTTACAACGAATAGACATTTCTTTAGGTTTAGAGAGACACCATATAATATGAATATGTAAAAAAACTTTCTCAAGTGATGGTTGTTATCACCCCTTGTTTTTGAATACACTGTCAAGTCATCTTGATAATATGCCATGAATTTTCCTATCAACCCACTAAATGCATGATCCATGGCCCTTTGGAATGTGGATCCAACATTCTTCAAGAAAAAAGGGCATCCTGGAATATGCATATGTCTCCCATGGTGTTATGAATGTTGTATTCGCTCTGTCTTCCTCAACAACCAGGAATTGATTATAACCAGAAAAACCATCCAACATAGACATGCAGGATGACCCTGTGACTTGTTGTAGAAGGAATTCCATGTTTGGTAAAGGATAGTTGTCTTTTACGCTTGCTTTGTTAAGGTCCCTGAAATTCACACACATCCGAATTTCTCTAGTCTTCTTTCTTACTATGACAGGGTTTGAAAGACAGTCAGAATGTCTAATGGGATATATTATTCTGACCTTCTTTAGCTTCTCCAATTCAATCTTTACCAGAGGTTTCAATTTGGGGTTCATTATCCTTATTTTTTGTTTGACCAACTTTGTTTCTTCTCTCAAAGGAATGATATTTTGAAATATTGTTTTTTCATAAGCTTTCAAATCATCATAGGTCCATGCGAACACATCGATATATTCTTTAAACAATGACACATATTGATCAACCTGCTCAATGGTGCAATCAACTCCCAAATTGACATATTTCAGGGAACTGTATGTTCCAATATTGACCTTTCTTGTTTCTTACACCTTTTGAAGTGAAACTTCTTCTAGGAGATTCTTAGCATGATCATCTTTTGTGAAAAGAGACTCAGATTGTATGCAATCTTTTAGAATAATAGACATGCGATTGTCTTCATCATCATCATCATTCAACAAAAAAATTTCCAATTGTTTATCATTCTCAAACACTTGTAGATATTCCATGTTATCGGGTACAGAAGGTCGAAATTCTCTTTCAACTTGAAAAGTTATTTTTCTTTGTATATCATCTAGGTTTGACAATGAGGCTGCCAAGGAAAATGAATAAGCCTTCTGATTCTTGTCCCTTGGAATGAAGAAAATGTTGAAAGAACTGAATGATTTCATCAATTTATTAACTCTTTTAAAATATAACTTGATTTTCTCCTTCTTGATTTTAATACCTCTGGGTGACTTGATTAATCATTAACTCGGAGTCACCAATCACAATTAGATTTTCCGTCTTCAATTCTTTCACAAGAACCATCCCCTGGATTAAAGCTTCATATTCTGCCTCATTATTCATACATGTGAATTCGAGTCTGATAGCATGCAGATGCATAATCTTCTCTGGACTTACCAAGACAATTCCAACTCCACTCCTGGAACTTGAACAAGCTCCATCAAATGACATCCTCCAATAACCTTCAAATAGATACTCTTCATTCTCAATGTCTTGGACTTGCTTCAGAATTTCACTATGTTCCATGTCTAGGATAACATAGTTTCCAATCCCGACGTCTATATAATCTTCCATTAACTCATTGTCCTTCTTTTTGAAAGAGAAGGGTTTCCTGGGTTCACGGGGTACCTTAATCATGGTTCCTTCTTTACCTCGTAGCATCATGCAAATTCCATCGTTCATTATATATCCCCCAATCATGGATGACCAATATCTTCCCAAAAAAACTACATATGTCGGAGGAAGTTATACCACAATAATATTGGAAACTGTAATAATATGGGGGGCCGTCATGATCCAAGCATAAAATTCCTTGGTTTCTCCATACGTTGGCACTTTTCTAGAATCAATTGCATATATAATTTCACCAGTCTCGTAATATTTGGTACAGTTCATACCCAATGCCCTCATAACCGCTAGTGGCATGATATTATTGGTTGTGCCAGTGTCAACTAAGCAATTATGAAGTGCAACATCATGATTTTCAATTGAAATATAAAATGGAGGTATTTTACCTCTCAACTTGGAGGTTTGTTAGTTCTGGCCTTGTTTTGGACTGGTAACAACAACTTCTGATTTTTTGGATGGATCATCCAACAATCTCAAAATGTTTTTCCTTTGTTGGGGAATATTCACCACTTCTATAAAAGGCAGAGTTATCCTTAATTTACTTAAGTCCGCCACAACATTGTGTGTCATCTGAGTGGAGTTTGATGTCAGGTTTTTGTTTTTTACTTCCAATGTTATCTGTCACTTTATCATTTGCCCTTTTTTTTGCTTGCTTTTTCTTTTTCTTTTTCTTTTTGGTTTTCCTTATCAGAATCACCTTTATTCTCGAGTATATTTACAAATCCTCTTGTCTGGGTGATGTTTTCTTGCGAGTTGGGGTCGTTATCACATTCTTCAAATATATACATGGACGTCTTACATCCGTACATCTGTATAGTTTCAGAACTTTCATTAGGTGAGTAATAATTCTCTTGCTCAACCATTTATTCATCATATATATCATCCATGATAGTTGCATTGGGGGTCGGTTGTCTGGGAACCCTTGGCCTTTGTGTATTATCCATATTTTCAAACCTCACTCTGTTTTCTTGGGGAGGGTTCCTTCTTTTCTCTGGGACTGACATTCTCAGATTTTCCACATAATTGTCTCCCCTCCTTAGTCTGGTTATCTCATTCTGCATTTTCTTTATAGTTCTATTCATTTGTGCAATTTCAATTCTTTGCTTAGTTTCTTGTTCCGCCACAGGGTCTACCTTCACATCTGGTATGGTTTCCTTGAAAAATCCTCCTCTAATTGTTTGGTTCTGAGTCGATTGTGGCTTGAATTCTCCATTCTTTCTTGAACTGGAGGCTCATTTATTATCAATACTTAATCCTCCCAGCTGCCTTTGTACTTTTCCCAGTACAATGTCGGGGTCAACACCTGTTTCAATCATAATTTCTTCCATCTCAGTGGCTTTAGTCATTGCCTCCTCCAAGGTATCCATTTGGGAAGCTCTGATAGCATATTTCACATTCAGAGGCATTGCATTTTTACAACAATCGAGTACGACTGGGTCATTCGGTCTTTTGTCTTCTGGAATTGTACTCAAGGTTTTATTGAACTTGAGATTAAAATCTCGTATTCTTTCATTCTTCCTCAAACCAATCTGGGTGAAATTGATGAGAAGGGCATGATAAGAAATTGGAGGGGTGAACATAGTTAGGAACATGGCTTCGAGGTCATTAAATGAGCGAATCGATCTACTAGGTAATGTCGTATACCATTCATACGATCTTCCTGATAAGGTTTGCATAAATAACCTTACAATGACATCATCATACTCAACACGACGAAAATCACAAACATCAAGGAACAAATGAAGATGCCTCTTTGCATCAATTGCTCCGTCTCCAGAAAATTCCATCAATGTACCCTTAGGGAGAACAGTGAGATCATGTTTCTCACCAAGAAGATTTTGAGGGGAGTCTCTTACCCTCCTTCAATTTTCAAATCTTGGCTTTCCTTGATTTCTTGCAGCATCTCTTCCACCTCCTTGTCTTTCCTCATGATTCTCATCTTGTAGTTGTTATTTTCTTTTTTCCATATCTGCAGATGTTCCAAGAACGCGACTTCCACTTCTTAGAATACAAAGTTGCTTGCATTTACTTCTGGTAATGGGTCCTTTGTATTGGTCCGTCTTTAATGATGAACTCTTCCTTGTGTTTCTCTAGATAGCCTTTGATTTCTTCAGTCTCATCTCTATTCTCTTCTCTGCCTTCAGAGGATTTCTCTTTCTTCTTCCTGGACCAAGTTTTGCCAAGACCTTTCCAAATCTTCACGGGTCTTAGCTGTTGATATCACCAAGTTATATAATTGATGTAAGATGATTCGTTGGTTATTCAGCCTAGGGAAAAGTTATCTATTTTTTCAAAAAATGTTAGACCAGATTTCAGATTTTAGTTCATTCCCCAGTATGGTCTCCAAACATTTTGATGCTTGAATCTGTTAGGACCGAAATGGAAACCTCATGAGGACATAAATTCCCATGTGTTTTTATAGAGGTGGTACTCCTCTTTTACTTCATATTTTCTTGGGGCTTTAGGTCTTTGAAATGTGAGACTTTGTAGAAGTTCATCGTGGTAATCAAAGAAATATAAAACAACAAGAAAGAAAATGTTTTGTTTTTGTTTAAAGAAGGTTCCCGAGAAAGGACCAGGAATCACACATTTTATATATTTAAAAAACATAGAAAAAATTTCCTCACATCCATAATAGTTTAACTAAATATTTCTGATCACATAAAAATACAAAAGAAGATGATTTGCATGCATAAGAGAACTTTAACAGAGTAGACACATGGGAAACTCAAATAAATATAATGATAGATCAACCTCAAATACTTTATATTCTGAAATCAGGATTATAAAGTATAGTCGAGATTATTCCCAAAGTAGCTCTCTTGAACTTTATTCAAAATAATAGTCTATTACATATTCTTTGAAATTTAAAATGTGTTTGTCTTAAAGACTGGGATTGGGGCTCCTACAGACCATAAAGCAAATAAATACAAGAAATAAGATTGTAAAAGGAGGATGGTGGGTGAAAGTAGAACAACAAGACCTGGAAAGAAGAAAAATAGAAGTTATCAGTGTTCGGTTAATCCTTTCTAGTGAAAGAGGTGGAATAACTGGATGAATGATCTGATAAAGAAAGAAGACGTGATCAGTGTAAACTTACTATGATGGTCTCTCCCTGTCTTCACTTGCTTGCTGATGTCTTTTTATCATTTTCATCAATGGTTATAGGAACTGTCTCAATTGTTTATTGCCCCTCATTGGTCAATTTATCGATATATTTATTGAACCATTCTTCGATGTAACTTTTCATTGGTGCCACATTGATTTCATGCCAGATTTTGATGTTGAACATCTTGCCCTCCAAGTCTCTCAGATCAAGGGAAATGCCATGTAATGCTTCTTCAATATCTTGTTTTTTTCACGGATTATTCCACTAACCAATTTTCTATGTCATCCTCATCATATTCAAGTATACCATAGAAATTTTCAACTGACAACCCTTTAAAAATATCAACTTGCTCGTCAAACTATGGCTTTGTTAGGAACAAAGAGTTGAGGATTAACTTGGGGTCTTGGACTTCGTTAGTGCTCCTATCTATGTCTACTTCCACGAGCCTTTTGAATAGTTGTTCCCTCTTTGATATAGCTTGGACGCACACTCGAACGATATTATTCAAGTTTTTTATCTATTCTTTCCAACACGTGTTCAATTGTTTGATGTGGCTTGGAGAGGGCAGATCCTCCTCTCTTCTCCTTAGTTTTTTCATGTTGGAAACTTTTTTTCCAAAGGGTAGTATAACATCAAGGTAAAATCCTTCTTCATTCTTTAGGTTGGCTTGAAAATATTCGTGGAAGGCATGTGCCGTCGAGCAAAAAGAAATCATGTTTTTTGAAATTTTCCATGCCTCCGTGATTAATGCCTTTCTTTTCTTAATATTTTTTTGCACATAGCTTCTGGATGATCTAAGAAGGCCTGAAGATCCCTTGAATTTAGCAGCGGGTGTGGTGGGTCTGACTATTGTCAAAGGACTTTCGAGGAGTGGAAGAGGCATTAAGGTGTCTTCCAGTTCCTTAATCCTTTCTTTCAATTTCATGTTTTCTGCTTCAAGACCACCAATGGAGTCATCCATAGCATCTTTGGTTGCTATGTGAATTTTAGAAATATGGGAAGGCCGCATATTTATTAGGTCAATATTTGAAAGAGATTTCCATTTATTATTCTTCACATCACTTTTCTCAATAATCAATTTTTTAGATTTGTTGTCAAAGACAACACTCTGAAACGCAAATGACTCTTCTTCATCAAAGGTCTCATTCTTAATAATTTCCAATGATGGATTTTGGTGGGGTGTGTTCTCTGGGTGATCAATGTTAGGAAACATTTTCTCGATGTCTTCCTCGAGGTCCATGTCTTCGAGGGAGAAGTTGTTGATGTCACTTTCTATGTAGTGGTCTTCCTCCTCTTGTACAATATTCTTCTTCTTCTTTCTAAGAGGCAGCTTGTGCGAGCTTTCAATTTTTCCCAGAGGGGGGATATTTTCTCCTCCGCCGTTGGAATTGGTGTTGGTAATGTTTTTATATGGGTGGGCCATTGGAGCATTTCTCCGATATTTTGTAGTTTTAGGAGTAAGAGTTGGGGACTAGGCACTTTTCTCGCTCAGACCCTTTCCTTTTTGCTTGTAAAATGCATTGGTATTGAGTATCGTTTCTAGGTCACCAACATTGTGAGAAGTAGCACCTAAGTTATTATCTTCTTCTTCACTCAGAACAATATGGATAAATGAATTGTTGAATCCTACTGTCAGCATGTGTTCCATGAAAATTCTGTTAGGGTCAAACCCTTTTATCTTCTCAACATATTTCAGATTCACATTATGGAAGTGGTTTGCAAATTCATCGATTTTGTTTATATTTCTGAAGATAAAGTCCCCAATTTTCCAAGAATTGATTTGCCTAGTAGGACATCCGAGGGGTATCTTTTCCAAACAATAATCCTTCGAAAAAAAAGACAAAATCATTGAAAAATTCATAAAAATGCAAAGAAGCTTTGTGTCTCCACAACGCTTGGTACCAGAAGGTAACTGGATCAAGTTCATAGTTCACCTTCCTACAGATAGACAATTTCAGAAATTGACAGCAATGTGTTATCGCAAACAACAAATAAGAAGACATGAAGAATTTATTTTCCTTTTTGTATTGTGACAATTGGGAAGATATTTCAATGGAAATAAATTTTCCCCAATCGAAAATAGCTTTCTCTTTGACTGTAAAATATAAGATATAATGAATCATATGGGAAATGCTAGAGGTACTTTATTGGCCTGTCACCTTGGTGAATAACCAAGCAATTTCCCAAAAGGGGTTTTTGAACGAGTTGACCTGCAACCCGGTAATGTCTTCAGGGACAATGGTGGTATCTTCTAAGAACTCGGGCAAGAGGTCTAGGCCGTTGTCATGATTTTTTAGGAAATCCTTTGAAAGTAAGTGTTGGCTCAGGGAGAACATCTTATGGAACACTTGAGGTGAAAGAGAAATGGGAGAATGGTCTTGAAGTTGAATAATCTGCTGGCTCAGTATGTATTTGTCAGTGCACCAGGAAACCAGTTCCTTGCATTCGAAAACCTCAGGGACACAGCTTGCACGAGCAATTTCGGATGTCCAAATTACTTTTTTCTGAGAAGAAGGGGATGAATAGTAAGAATACGCTCTAGACCACTGAAAGTTATGGTTCTCACATCCAAAGATGTTCAAAGTATCTCCGCAAAACTGTTGTTGAGCTACTACTTCCATAAGTTGACGAGAGCATTCTTTTAATCTAGATAATATTTGAAATGAGCGCTTGAGAGAGATAATATAATCTTTCGCAAATTGTGCTTTAATGGGGTTTAATGAGAAATATCCTCGAGCCCTTCGTTTATTAATGAAGATATTTAGGGAACCTACATGATGAGTTATTAGAATTAAACCATACTAAATTCATATTGGGAAAAGTGCGAAGGTGGCGGGGGTGGATGAGAGCAATTAGGATTTGGGAAATTTTGTGAACCTGCCAACCCGGGAACTTGCAAACCTGTGGTTGCGAATGATAGAAAATTGGTTAAGGGTTGGGAGCGGTCGGTTGGACTCTGATACAATAGGAATATAATACTTAGGACCCCGGTACCCATGACAAGTCTGACGGTCATAATGTAGATCACAGATCTTTGGGTGCAAAATGAATATCGCAGAACTTGGACTATGATAGCTTGAACCCACGACTTGAAAAATGGTTAAGTATAGGATAATAGGCGGTCGGTCAGACTCATGATATGGGAGTATGGATGGAGATGAGAATACGCAGGTCCGCCAACCCAGGAACTCGTCGTTACTAAAAAATGACTAAGTATTGTAACTAGAAAGGGAAAAGAGAAGGGAGAAAAGAAAAGGGGAGGGAAATTTTGGAAGCGGGACTTGATCTCAATAGGCACCTTCAAAACTTTGTAATAAAACTTTTAAACATTGACTT